>JAQFVV010007329.1:0-106387 GCA_028023455.1 Epiperipatus broadwayi | reverse complement strand
GCGCAAATGAAATCGTGCAAAAATAGACGTAACTTACATTGAAAAAGGGGGGATGTGGTCTGTGATTTTTCAAAATTTGTGTAAAAGTAAAGCACCAATGTAAAATTACTTTAAAATTCGCGCAAAAAAAAAATAAGGAAATAAAATATGACTAATAAAAAATTTCAAATTTGAAAAAAATTGATACGAGACAAACTTTTTTTAACTATAATATTTAATTTTATTCAAAATAATATATTTTTATGCATAATTTACAGTACAGTAATTTACATTTTTTTATACATGTTATAATTATTATGATTTTCTGGTGACAACATAATTTGTAATTAATCGTTGTGATGATAATTTTATTAATTGTTTATGAAGCTCATTATATCCAGACATACAACAATTTAGCTCTCATTGGAATTTAAGAGCACATTAATGATTAGTGTCATTAATAAGAAAATAATAATGGATTACGTTCTTTTTTAAAAAGCAAAAACAGATTGTGATTTAAAATGCAAAATTAACATGCACAATGTTTGAACAAATTTACATTAAAATCCTGTAAAATATAATATGTGTATACGTAAAATGTGGAAATCATGAATTTAATTTATTATTGCATAAAATCTTACTATTATAAAGTACGGAAAATATTGAAATTAGTAAGATGAAAGTCGAATTCCAATAATGTGCGCTTACTTTCAATATAACGTAAGTGCGCGAAATGTATTATTTAAAGTAATAGCACATTTTCAGAAATCGACTTCCGGTGAAACATGAATCGCGTAACTTCAAAATCGTGTTAAATAAGTCCGCATAAAAAGAGACCCAGGTGTATTTGTAGTAATATTATTGAAATCAGTCAGAGTATACAATATTTATAGAAATTATGTTCAAATTATTCTATCAAACACCTTAGAAAACATATTCATGTTTTTGTTTGAAAATTGTCTTTCAAAATAAGGAACTTTAGGCTTATTATATATAAGCTTTGTTATTATTTATGTAGAATATATGTTTCATCCTACATAGTAATACTGCATCCACATGTACAAATATTAAAATTACTTTATATTATTTGTAAAAAGCTAAAAGTAATAAATATAATGAATTACATTCTAAATTAATAATATTATTTTCTTCATGTTATTAATGTAAATAAATATATATTTATTTATTAATTAAATTTGGATTTCTGTATTTTTTTTAAATTTTGTTTATATGACTATATTACATATTCTTTTTTGGGTCACATATTATAATTTCAGTAACACTTATAATTAATTGATATTCATCATCATCATTATTATCCATTAACAATCCACTACAGAATGAAGGTATATCCAAGTTTAATCCATCTTTTTGGATCTTTAGCTTCATTTTTCTACATCACTCCTGCACACTTTCTTATTTCATTCATCCATCTCACATCTGCTTTCTTTCTGGGTTTTTTAGAATCTCTTGAAATCGAGATTAAGATTTTAATTGTCCATCTATCATCATCTCTCCTAGTAATATGTTGATCTCAACTTCACTTCAGTCTTTTAATTTTTTCAATGAGGTTAGTAACAAATGTTTATTGCCTTAACCATATATTGTGTTTTTGATCTCTTATTGTTACTCCCAACATGTATCTCGCCATACTTCTTTGAGTTGTCTGATGTCTCTGTATTGCTCTTCTATTATGTGTCCAAGTCTTATATTTATAAGTAAGAACTGGTAAAACACATTTTAAAAAACCTTCCTTTTCAAATACATAAGCATATTTCTTTTTGGTAACAAGTTATTTCAACCAAAAGCACTCCACCCAAGTTTAATTCTATGATTAATTTCATCCATTATGTTTCCATTTGTATAAATCATCTAACCAAGATATTTGTTGCTGTTAACTTCTTCTAACTCATCATAATCAATCTTTATTTTCATATTTTGAGAAAATCCATTAAGCATTACTTTAGACTTTTTAACATTTATTTTTAGTCCCACTGTCCTACTTTCATCTGATAACTCCTGTAACATTTCAAGCAGCTCTGGAACATTATTTGCAAAAACAACTACATAATCTGAAAAATGTAAATGACTTAAACACTCTCCATTTACTTTTACACCTTTAGCTTCCCAATTTAACCCACCAAATACTACTTGCAGTATTGCTGTAAAAAGTTTTGGAGATATGGAGTCACACACTCTTACACCCTTCTCAACATTGATGTTGCTTATATACTTATGTAATATAATTGGAGCTGTTGCATTTTTATAAATATTTGTTTTAAAACAGGACAACAACCTGGATCTATACCTTGATGATACAATGCATTAATCACTAAAGAAATGTTTAAATAATCAAATGCCTTTTCATAATCTACAAATTCAAAACATAATGGCAACTCATATTCATTTGTCCTTTCTATAACTTTGCTCAATACCTGGATATGAACTACTGTACTAAAATTTATTTTAAATACAGCTTGTTCCTATGGTTGGTGGAAATCCAATGTTCTCTGGAGATGAGTTGTAATTATCTTGGTAAAAATTTTATATAAAACTGATAAAAGACTGAGAGATCTGTAATTTCTAATATCTTCTTTATCATCTTTTTAAAATATTAATATTAATACTGCATTCTTCCAATCATCTGGTACATCTTTATCATTTAGACATTTGGTATACAACTTTGCTAAAAAATTATATTTCTTCAGCTGCTTCTTTTAATATATCAATTATAATTCCATCATTACATGGAGTGTTTCTTTTCCTTTTAAATTTAATTGTATGTCTCACTCTTTTATTTCAAATTCTGGGCAATTTAGAACATATAATAAATATAGGAGATACTTGCTCTTTATTGCTATATAATTCTTGATAGAAGTCTTCTAACCATTTCATGATGTCATCTCTCCATTATTAATAATTCCATCTTTTTTTTATTACAGATATAAAGTTCCTACCAATACCAAAATGTTGTTTTACACTCTTGAGATATTTATTCTCTTTTACAGCTTTCCTTGCTAGTTCACAATTATATTTTCTTACATAATTTTCAATTCTTTTCCGCACTATTTTACAAAATTCAAGATATTCAATCCCTTTTAAAGCATCATTTTGTATATCTTAATATGTGTTCTTTTCTTCATAAATTATCTAGTGTCAGTAAAAAATTTATTGGTCAATTATAGCTTTTTTCTAACAGCTATCTTTGTGACAGTTTTTAAGAGTGTGTCAGTTATTTTCATATTAATTTCATTCAAATCTGAATCATGTTCAAAATCTATTAATACTTGAAACCAATTTACAAGTTCTAATTTAAATTCATTTGAATGTTTATGAAGATATTGTTTTTTTAAAATAATTTTTGTCTCTCTCATTTTGCATTAACATACATCTTACTAATCCATGAACATATCATGTGTTAAATTTATCAAGAACAACACCATCTCAAAGTATATATTTCTGTTAGTCAAAATAGAATCCAATTCTGCTGTACCATCATTTAGATGTTTCCATGTCCATTTTCTTTTAACATTTTTCTCAAAAAAAGAATTCATAATATAAACTTTTTCTTTTTCTGCAAACTCCACAAGTGTATGCCTTCTCTCATTTGTATTACCATAACTAAAATTAACTACATCACTTTCATCTTCCATTTGTTTACTAATTGTAGCATTAGAGTCTCCCATAACAATATTCAAATGTTGTTTATTCAGATTAAAAGCCTTTTGTACATCCATATATAATCTTCTACTACTTCATAACTATGAGAACTTGTTGGGGCATTAACCTAAATTATCTGCAGTTGGTATCTGCTTTTAAGTTGCATAACTCATCTTGACACTCTGTCTGATACACCATCCATCTCCACAATTTTGTTCTTCCAATTTTTGTTTATAATTAATCCTACTCGACTTGTATTTGCACTATTTGTGCCTTTGTAATAGAGTATATGGCCACTTTTTAAATCAATTGTCTTTTCAACGTTTTTTTCTAACTTTACAAAGTCCAATAATGTCCCATTTAATATAAGACAGTTGTTTTTATAATTTTTACATTCTTCCTTCACTTGAAAATGATCTGTAGTTGTATGTACCTAAATAAAAAAATCATCTCAAATGGCAGCCTGGAATCACACTTATGGGATTCTTAGCATCCTCCACCTTTGGCAACCAACTACTGCTTTGGTTGATAACTTTTCATCCCTCTGGGAATAAGGGCCATGGTTTATTTTTGTCTGTCATGATTGTATATATCTATTGGAAACATATTTAGCATTTACTAATATATTCATTCTGCTTTATCAGACAACTGAGAATAAAAACCATGGTGTTACTTGAGTTTAAATTCAGAGATAAACGGCCAATAAACTCACCATCCTGGATAATGCATTTTGGTGAGCCTCCCATCCATGATTGTATAGTATTTGAATAATCACATAGTAATAACAGCTGCAATGCCAAGAACATATGGAGTGGACATTAGGAATTTGCCTTGCTCAGTTTCTTTAAGTCCTCCAAGAAGAATCAACGGGTCTCCTTTTATTTAATAGCAACTCCTTTCTGTAGCCATTAATTAATATTACCATAAGATATTTATGTAAACATTAAATTATTTTTAAAGCTAATTATAATACTTATTTAGTGTTAATGTCGTTGGAGAAATTAGCATTACACATTATATGTATATACAAAGAATATTTATTTTGAGTATAAGAAGTATAAGCATTGATTTTTGATAATTTATTATAGCTAAATTTAAAGGTAGATTATTATTTATAATATTTAAATATGGAATTTAGTTTGGATTCAGTAAAATACCTTTTGACTCCAAATTATATTCCATTAGTGTGTTTTTGTCCGTATTTATTATTTTTTATTTTACAAGTAGAATATATACGACTATTTATGCACAATTTATAAAAACAATTACATAAATAATAATAATAATAATAATAATAATAATAATAATAATAATAATAATAATAATAATAATAATAATAATAACAACAACAACAACAACAGCAATAACAACAATATACATTTAAAACTATTGCGATCTGGTAAAGCTACCCTAGAGATTAAATTTGTAAAATAGATATTTTAAACTAACATCTTCCTTTCATAATAATATTTTAAATAATATATATATAACGTTATTATTAATGACCTGCAGCCACAAAATAATAACAATTTCTTATATTCCAACTATAATTAGGATATACACAAGAAGTCATGTTTCAAATTTATTTGAAAAAAGATATATCGTGTCTAAATAATTTAAAAGCTTTTTTTTCTAAAATGTCACCAAGAATGATTCTTTTTTTTGTGTGTAAACTTTTTTCTTATTTGACAGGAAATTATTAATTTTTTTATAAGGGTCTGCAATGCAGGTATTAACATGTATATATATATATATATATATATATATATCGTTGTTCAGATATTGTGTAATGATATTTATTAAATTTAAGAATTAAAATAATCCTAATGAAGTGGTTATTTAATGTATGCATAAGAAGAAGTGTTCTGATTGTTTTTTGCTGGTAGAAGGTTACAATGTGGTAAAAATGAGAAGAGAATCAAAATTCTTAAATATATTTACAGTAGAACAATTGTTCCAATAGAACATAACAATGCTATTAGAAAAAATATCATTGTGCGGAAAATTCTAAAAAAACAATTGCAGGACTATATTTACTATATAGTTTGCATTTACTATATAGTTTGTACAACCAAATATTTTAGGAAAAATATTTAATTTTCGTTAAATTTATTAGAATATATTTAGCTTGTATAGGAAATATATTAATGTAGATAGAAATGTCTTTAATTAAACTGTTCTAAAAATAAATTTAGCTTATATAGGAAACAAATTGCTAGTGATAAAAAGGTGGGGAAATCTTAATTAAATTCATTAGAAAATAAACTTAGTCTGTACAAGTTAATATGATTTTTTAGCATATTAAAAGATCGAATGTATATATATATATATATATATATATATATATATATATATATATATATATATATATATATATATATATATATATATATATATATATATATATATATTAACTTAAGCAAGGAAATACTTGATAACAGAGTTTAATTAGTTCAGGAAGAAACTAATTAAAACTAACAAATTTAAAACTTAACCTCTCACCCAGATTCACAGTAAAAATAGTTATTTCAGAAAAAGAAAAGAAAAAGAAGAGGAAAGAAAACATAAATGGTGGTATAAAAACTGGAGAGAAATGAATAGAATCTTTTTTCTCCACTCATTGGCACTTCTCACCGTGCTCCTGAAGAAGCAGATCATTAGTAGATACAAATTCCATTATTTCAGTTCCTCTATGTAGACAGGCTGACTAGGAATTAAGCAGGTCACTTTGATGTCATTATTATTTTGTGAACACTTCAAGGATATGTTCAGAGTTAAAGGCCATGTCTTTAGGAGAGTTAAAATACATCTTTTCAAATTGTTGAACAATATAAAATCATATATGTAATGTAATTGTTTCAAATAGCAGGTGAATATTATATACATTGTAATCTCAACTCCATTTCGACTAGATAAGTTGGAGACAGCTAATAATATTAGCTTAATGTAGGTATTTTACCCAGGCACCAAATTGCAACTGTACCATCAAATGTAGTATCCACCCAAGATCATCATTGCTTAATAAATGGGAAGTCTGTGGAGGAAGCAAGTTAATAAAACTTTTCCAAAAGAAATAAAATTTTAAATTATAAATAACATGTTACAACTTAGTTTTGAACTCAATAAGTATTATGCAAATAAATTCAAGATACATTTTTTTTTAGAAATATAAGCAATTTTTCCTCCACAAACCTACATAGCTATATGATCACCAGTGGCAAGGATAATAATGTTATTCTTTATGTTTCATGTGTAACGAATGGAAATACATCAGTATTCCATGCAGAGAACTCATAAAATTATACTAATATAAAGTATTAAAATGTTATATATCTTAACTAAAACAAAGTAGAAATTTTCACTCTTTCCCTCCCTTACAAATAAATTAATTATTTCTTTGTTCTCCACATTGATCACACTCCATAGTTACAGTTATTTTAATCTTAAATATTAGTGTTTGTGTCCTCCATCCCATCTTCCAAATCGTGTCTCTTCCACGTGATATCACACACGTATACAAAAGTGGAATATACTATTTACCAACTCAACCACTCTGTATTCCCTAACACTGTAATAATGGTAATTTTATTCTTTCAAATTTTAGAATCATAAATACTTTTTTTATCAGGATCGTGTGAGGGAGTGCATCAATCAATCACTTTTCAATTCATTGCCGACCTTTGGACATGATCCCAGCAAATGCAAATTGAATAGACATATGCTTATTTAAAACTAATGTCAACTGTCACTAAGACTAATAATAAGACTCATATTATAATAAATATAATATGTTAACTACTTGGTTACATCAAACAATTATTATAATACATTTTGAATATATTTTAATCAACTGGGAAAACATCCAAATATCAAGAGTGAAGAGGGATAGTGGTGACTATGGTTATTAAAGAGTCAAAGACACCAAAATGTATAAATACTGAACTGAGTTCAGACTTATGTGAAGACTTATGTGACTATATAAACTAATAATCTTGGATTGAAAATATTAAGGTATTTTAAAGTTAAAGCCTCATGGTTTTGTAGTTAAGTGGGGATAAAAGGTCGCTGCTAGAGGGTTGCATTTGATCCTAAGATCTAGGGGCAGTGCTCTCAAATCTGAGGCTCCTCACTGACAAAGTCCACAAGCCAGAAACTAGTCAGGGGATATTGGATAAGTAGGCACTAGATGGGGATTATATGCACAAGTCTTCTGACATCCATTGATTACTCTAGCTTGCTGTATATGGCAATACATATAGTGAGGTTTGCTGTTTTAAGATAGGAGTTTTAAATGCAGCAAATAAAATACAATTTTGCAGATATTGAAATATGTAAAGAGTAGTAAGATCACATGATTATATTATGGAAAGTTCCATAGCAAAAAAATCAAGTGAGAAAAAAAAACATGTTATAATTATAGAAAAAGTGGCATTTATTACATGTATGTACAAAAGTAGGAAATGAGAAAAGCCAAAATAAAAATACAGTTGTAATAAAATATGAAAAGCAAATCTCTTTCTATTCTTTTTGTAAAAAAAAAAAAACAAAACAAAACATGGAATTCCACTGTCCAAAGCAATTTATTAATAATTTATAAATTTGCTAAAAAAGTTACTATAAAAATTGGCAGTGGCTCTGAAATATCCTTCATGTTACAAACAATGTGGAGGGCACTGCCAACTACTAATGTTACAATTCAGTGAGGAAAAGTGAACATTAAAACAATGTAAATGCACTAAGTCTATTGGATTGCATAAAAGTGCCAGTTAATTAACACAATAAAACTATAAAACTACCACTTTATATAGTAAAAAAAGATAAATCCCATTATCAGAAGGGATTGGTTCCAGGAAATAGGAATCCAAATCAACATGGTAAAAAATTCCCTCACACAAGAAATTGTATTGAAACAACCAGCACTTGCTTAAAGAAGAATTGGGGGTAATAGCAATGGAACATGGTAGGCATAGAGTTACTTGAAAATGCAAGTTTGGTCATGTATAAATCCCATAAGATCCATTATACTTTCAGTGATTGTGGAGAAAAATTCAAATCATTGGTCAATAAGGGTGTACAAATGGCAGTTGAAACATTACATTGGGTAACACCATTGGAAGTTTTAATCAAGCCTAACAGTGAAATTAAGATAGGCAACACTTACAGAATAACTTTGAATATATATTTATATAAGGGGGCATATACTGTTACAAATATAATAAAATTATTTGATTTGAATTTCGCATATCATCAGATACAGGTGACAAATAAATTGGCAAAAATTTTAACTTTAACAACTCAGATAGGATTATATAAATGTAACCATGCACCATTTACCACCTCAACAGTGCCAAACATATTTCATGCAAAAACGAACATATTACAGCATATTCAGTAGAAATGCTTCATCAAAGATTAATGAGAGTATGAAAAAATTATATAGATTTTGAGTCAAATTGAATGCCCAAAAATCATATGGAACACAAGGGAATTATTATTTCTCGATCATATAATTTTCAATAAAAAGAAGGAACCATCATCTAATAAGATAAGAGCCATGAAATATTGTAACCCAACCTAAAAATGTAAAATAATTACAGGCATTCTTAGGATTGATAAGTGTTTTTGAACTTTTGTTAGTGAACAAAGCAAAAGTAGCCAAATAATTGTTTGTTATTAAGAAAAAATAAAACAAGAAAAGCTTTATTTTTATCTGACAAACTACTTGTTCATTTTAATAGTAATCTAGAAGTACAAATAACTACATATTTCTCATAATGAGGTTTGGGTTCTATTCTTTGTCAACCATATTATAATAGTCAATGCTCTATAGCTTATGCATACTGAACCCTCTCAAACACAGATAAATTATAGTCAGATTGATAAAGCTGTCTTCGATATCTATATTCACATTAAAAATGTTTCATCAGTACATTTTGACAGATCTTTGTAAACAATATCATATCAGAAACTACATGGAATTCTTAATCATGATAAGTTGGCACAGAGCATTTAAGCCCATCTATAATGCATTGGATCAATACTTTATCATCAAATGACTATCAATTGGTTTTTAAGAAGTGCAAGGAGATCTATCATGCTGATGCATTGTTTCTGATTCTAGATAAAGACAAATCAAGCAAATAATTTAATATATCCAACACACAGTTCTTCTTTTCAAAATAGTTCATATATATCTAATATAGAAATAAAACAAACTAACTCCTTCTTTTTAAAACTTGATTTATTATGACTATAATCATGAAAAAAGAATCCGACATTTCAACTATTTTTTATAGTCTTTTCAGGCACACTAAAACTAATATATATATATATATATATATATATATATATATATATATATATATATATATATATATATATATATATATATATATATATATTGAATACACACAATAAATATCACATATTCCAAAAAAAAATAAAAAAAAATTAATTAATTAAAAATTACAAAATATAAAATATATCCATAACCAAAATTTTCTTTTTTTTACCTTATCTCACTCCCCTTACCTATTACAATCACAACTTAAACACAACTAATTCCTTTTTAAAAATTCTATATATATCAAATAAAAACTTTTTAATTAAAAACCTATTATTTTCTTTTATCTTTTTCTATTAACATCCTATTTAATTCTGGTTTTATTTCATTTATGTATACACCCTCTTTTCATATAATGAAAGGATAATAAAAGAAGGTGTATACATAAATGAAATAAAACCAGAATTAAATAGGATGTTAATAGAAAAAGATAAAAGAAAATAATAGGTTTTTAATTAAAAAGTTTTTATTTGATATATATAGAATTTTTAAAAAGGAATTAGTTGTGTTTAAATTGTGATTGTAATAGGTAAAAGGAGTGAGATAAGGTAAAAAAAAAAAATTTTGGTAATGGATATATTTTATATTTTGTAATTTTTAATTAATTTATTTATTTATTTTTTTTTTTTTTTTGGAATATGTGATATTTATTGTGTATATATATTTTATTTTAGTGTGCCTTGAAAAAAACTATAAAAAATAGTCGAAACGTCGGATTCCTTTTTCATGATTATAGTCATAATAAATCAAGTTTTAAAAAGGAGTTAGTTTGTTTTATTTCTATATAAATCAAGCAGTAACCAGACAAATATTAACAATTTAATCATTTTGCAATCAGAAGTACTAAATAGTAAACGAGCAGCAAGCTTGCCAATATCTGATGAAAACTATTTTCTGCCTATGAGATGGATTAAAATTGGCTAGCCTGCTTTGAAACAACACTATGCTGTGCCAAGTTTCTTGATAATTGCAAGAAATATGTTTCTAAGGGTTGCATTTTAATTGACAATCAAGTAGTAATACCAATAAAAAGTAAACAAAAAGTTTTAAAACTATAGCACAAATATCATCCTGAAAGAGTACATGCTAAGTCATTAGCCAGCAGTTATATCTTGTGAACTAAATTCATTCGCAGATATCAAACAATATATTACAAAATCCACTGCTTTTTAATTTTAAATGAATATGAAAACCAAAAAAATATAATCATTGATCTAAGGTATGGTGGAGTCATCACATGTACCATGCAGAACCAATATGAAAATACTGCTCACATTGTTAGACATATACTCAAAGTTGGCAGAGTATCAGAGAATGAAGAATATGAGTGCTAAAAATCATGTTACAATTAAATGCTATTGTATTCATATCACAGAGTACTCACAATAATTCTGTCCAACAATAATGCCAGATTTTTCATGCAAAAACAAACAATTTCTCATCAAATGTGATAAAACACTTATGCACATTCTTTTATCACCTGGAGGTGAATATCTGGCAGGAAAGGTTACACAACAGATTTAAAAGGCCCTTAGAAAAACAAACACTGAAAATATGCAGCAGGCAGAGATAATGTTTCATAAACACACTATACCAATAATGGTTACTGACAAATCTCCAGTAGAGTTATTGATGGGCAGTTAATTATATCTTATGACATCACTGTTACTGCTAAATACTGTTAAACACCCACAGAATGACAGAGATGAAAATTCATATAAAATACTCAATAGAAATTTAGGTATGAGACTTAAACAAAAAAGAATGGTTAGAGGGATAATGACTGAGGCACTATCCAAACAAATAATAATCATCCAGGATCAAAACAAAACTAAATAAAGATGTCATATGAATCATGCCCTGTCAAGCCTGCAAGACATAAAGTTTTCTGTTCCAAGATCAGCACATAAAATTTCAAATAGTAGATGTCACAGGGTATTAGTGATATTGAACTGAAATCTGAGCCACTGAAAATATTTATTCCAAAACTACATATAGTACAATCTGAAGACAAAAATAGATTACCAAGCCCTGATAGCAAATCCAGAGACAGATTAAATTCCAAGAAAACTCAAAAAGTGAAGAGAATTTTCTGCAGTAAGAAGAAGAGTTGTTATATTCTGTTTAGGTTAAATTTTTATAATAAATGTAGCTTATATAGAAAATAAATTTCTATAGATAGAATTATCTTTATTTAAACTGTTTTAGAAATAAATTGAAGTATGTTTATAAAAAGATAAACTTCTTAAATGTGCTCAAACACAATATTGTTATTGATTTTTATTTTTGAGAACTCAAACTATCCTAGGTGCACACACACATTCACACACACATGTATATATATCATCATCATCATCATTATCAACCATTATCAATCCACTGCAGGATGAAGGTCTCTCCAAGTTTAATCCATCTTCTCCGATCTTTAGCTTCTCTTCTCCACATCACCCCTACACATTTTCTTATTTCATCCATCCATCTTACATGTGGTCTCCTTCTAGGTCTTTTACAATCTCTTGGAATCCAGTTTAAAATTTCAATTGTCCATCTATTATCATCTCTTCTAGCAATATGTCCAGCCCAACTCCACTTCAATCTTTTAATTTTTTCAATGAGGTCAGTAACACCTGTTTGTTGTCTTACCCATACATTGCGTTTTCGATCTCTTCTTGTTACTCCCAACATAAATCTCTCCATACTTCTTTGAGTGGTCTGAAGTCTCTGTATTGATCTTCTATTAAGTGTCCAAGTCTCAGATCCATAAGTAAGAACTGGTAAAACACATTTGTTAAAAACCTTTCTTTTCAAACACATAGGCATATTTCCTTTTAATATCAAGTTATTTCTACCAAAAGCACTCCAAACAAGTTTAATTCTATGATTAATTTCCTCTATTATGTTTCCATCTGTATTAATAATCTGACCAAGGTATTTGTAACTCTTAACTTCTTCTAATTCATCATAATCAATCTTTATTTTCATATTTTGAGCAAATCGATTAAACATTACTTTAGTCTTTTTAACATTTATCTTTAGTCCTACTTTCCTACTTTCATCTGATAACTCCTGCAACATTTCCTGCAGCTCGGAAGCATTATTTGCAAAAACAACTACATCATTTGCGAAATCTAAATGACTTAAATAATCTCCATTTGCTTTCACTCCTTTAGTTTCCCATTTTAATCCGCAAAATACTTCTTGCAGCACTGCTGTAAAAAGTTTTGGAGATATGGAGTCACCTTGTCTTACACCTTTCTCAATGTTGACTTTCCCAGTATCATTATGTAATCTAATTGTTGCTATTGCATTTTTATAAATATTCTTTAAAATATGACAATATCCTGGATCTATACCTTGATGATCCAATGCTTTAATCACTGAATAAATGTTTATAGAATCAAATGCCTTTTCATAATCTACAAATCCAAAACACAATGACAACTCATATTCATTTGTCCTTTCTATAACTTCTCTCAATACTTGAATATGATCTACTGTACTAAAATCACTTTTAAATCCAGCTTGTTCTCTTAGTTGGTGAAAATCCAAGGTTCTCTGTAGACGAGTTGTAATTATCTTGGTAAAATTTTTATATAAAACTGATAAAAGGCTGATAGGTCTGTAATTTCTAATATCTTCTTTATCACCTTTTTTAAATATTAATATTATTACTGCATTCGTCCAATCATCCGGTACATCTTTATCATTTAGACATTTGGTATATAACTTTGCTAATATTTTTTCTGTTTCTTCACCTGCTTCTTTTAATATATCAATTATAATTCCATCATTACCTGGAGCCTTTCCTTTTTTCATACATTTAATTGCATTTCTCACTTCTTCATTTAAAATTCTGGGCAATTCGGAAGATGTAATAGATATAGGAGGTACTTGTTCTTTATTACTATATAATTCTCGATAAAAATCTTCTACCAATTTCATAATGTCATCCCTCTTTTTAGTAATAATTCCATCTTTTTTCCTTATTGCAGATATAAATTTCCTACCAATACCAAAATGTTGTTTTACATTCTTAAGACTTTTATTTTCTTCTACAGCTTTTCTTGCTAATTCACAGTTATACTTTCTTATATCATTTTCAACTCTTTTCCGCACCATTTTACAAAATTCGAGATATTCAATTCTTTTTAATGCATCATTCTTGCATATCTTCATATTCCTTCTTTTCTTCATAAGTTCTCTAGTCTCAGTAGAAATTTTATTAGTCAATTGCTGCTTTTTTCTACCAGCTATCTTTTGTTGCAGTTTTTAAAAATGTATCAGTTATTTTCATATTAATTTCATTCAAATCTGAATCATGTTCAAAATCTACTAATACTTGAAACCGATTTGTAAGTTCTAATTTAAATTCATTAGAATGTTTCTGAAGATTAGGAATATCAACTGTAAATATAATTTTTCTTAATAATTTTTGTCTCTCTAGTTTTACATTAACATGTATCTTACCCCTTACTAATCGATGATCACTTCCTGTGTTAAATTTATTAAGAACATTAAAATCTTGAAATATGTATTTCTTGTTAGTCAAAATATAATCCAATTCTGCTGTACCTTCATTTGGATGCTTCCATGTCCATTTCCTTCTAACAATTTTCTCAAAAAAAGAATTCATAATATAAAGTTTTTCCTTCTCTGCAAACTCCACAAGTCTATGTCCTCTCTCATTTCTATTACCATAAGCAAATTTACCTACAACACTTTCATCTTTCATTTGTTTACCAATTCTAGCATTAAAATCTCCCATAACAATTTTAAAATGTTGTTTACTCTGATCAAAAGCCTTTTGTACATCCATATAAAAATCTTCTACTACTTCATAACTGTGAAAACTTGTTGGGGCATAAACCTGAATTATCTGCATTTGATATCTGCTATTAAGTTGTATAACTAATCTTGCCACTCTGTCTGAAACACCATCAATCTCCACAATATTGTTCTTCCACTTTTTATTTATAATGAATCCTACTCCACTTGTATTTCCAATATTTGTGCCTTTATAATAGAGCATATGTCCACTTTTTAAATCAATTGTCTCTTCACCTTTTCTTCTAACTTCACAAAGTCCAATAATATCCCATTTAATATAAGAGAGTTCTTCTTCTAATTCTTGTAATCTTCCTTCACTTGAAAGTGATCTGCAGTTGTAAGTACCTAAATAAAAAGTCGTCATTAAATGGCAGCCTGGGTCCACCTCCAGGATATTCTTAGCACCCTCCGCCTTCGGCCACCAACTGCTGCCTTGGTTGGTGACTTTACAGCCTCCTGGGATTAAGGGCCATGCTTTATTTTTGTCTGTCATAATTGTATAATTGGGAAAAATCTTTATCATTTACACAAACATTCATTCTGCCTTATCAGGCACTGAGAAGAAAGACCATGGTGTTTCTTCATCTTAAACTCAGAGGTAAAAAGCCCATCCACGTTCGTATACTATATGAATAAACATATAGTAATAACAGCTGCAACGACATATATACATATATATATATAAAGATTTTCATGGGTTGCACATATAAAAGATATATTTTCTGGGTTCATCCATGTTAAAAAAATATTAATATTAATATACCAACATATTGACATGATCACACTAGTCATCTACTGGGTGATAAATGCTAGAAATACAGTTGTAGAGGCACTACAATCACTGATTTCAAAGAAACATTAATGTTGCACCAATAGCAAAAATCTTAAATAAAAATATGTTTGGTTTTTTAAAAAAATCTTTCCAAATAGGATAAAGTTTGCTTATATCATCGCACTTATTGATACAATCCAGTCTTTTAATATATCAATGGCTTCTCTAATTTTACCACTGATATATATTATTACACCTAGATATGATCCTAGTACTAGAAAAATCAATTTTATGACCTGATTCTATAGTATGGAATGAGAGAACCAATGATGACGAGTGTTGTTTAACTGCATTAGCATGTTCATCTCTTCTAATGCAGATGTGACAATTGTTCACACCTTTGTAAGAAGCTTTACAATTATCATGTGAGAGTTCATAGACACCATGAGACTCATGGGGGATTCAATCCTTAGGCTTGGTTATTATATTACCGATATTTTAATGAGTAGAAAATGCTGTATTTATATTATAGCATTTTAATATATGTCCAATACTGTCTGTGGTTTCTTTCACATGTGGAACACAAATTCTGATAGACAATTTATAAAATTGGTCAAATCAATTTCCGTACTTCCAGCTGATAAATGTAATGCTACTGTTGTTATGGATCGTGACTTGTGCCATAATAAATTTTAGATTCACTTAATGATAAAATGTATAAACCATCAAGATGATCATACTACTTATATGGAAAAAACAACAAAAAATCATTATTAATAAATCACCTATTGAAAAAAAGATAAAATAATACCTTATAAAAAATCATGTATCTGTCCAAAATTTTATGGATTCTTGAAAATTACAAACCAAATACCCCCCCCCCTTTGACCAATAGTAAATGAATATGATCTCCATCTCTTACTCTAGCTAGATACCTATCTGATTATATTAAACCTAAAATTCCATCTACTAAAACATATATTAAATACTCTTTTCAGTTTATTTCTGGTTTAAAAAATTAAAAAATATAAGGCTAATGATATTCTGGTCAGTTTTGATGTTGTGTGTTCGTTTACAAACTTTCCAATTGATAAAGCTGTAAATGTAATTTTTCAATGCTGCAATTTACCAAACTATGTTATTGCTTTAATTAAACATTGTCTATTAAACACATATTTTGTGTACAATTGACAGCATTACAGAGAAGTTTTGGTTATCCTATGGGTTCACCTATCTCAGGAGTAATAGCTGATTTAATCATGGAAAATGTAGAAACTCATGCTTTCGAATCAGCATATTTAAAACCTCTTATTTGGCTCTGATACATAGATGACACTTTTGTCATATGGCAACGTGGAAAAAATAAATTAGATGATTTTTTTCACATATAAATAATATGCATCCTCATATTAAATTTACAATGGAGACAGAGTCTGATGGAAAACTCCCTTTTCTTGATGTTTTAGTCAGCAGAACATTAAATAGTCTATCTTTTTTTAATTTACAGAAATAATACAAGCATGGACAGATATTTATATTTATATTATTATCATCAACCAATTCAGAGTGTTTTTGTAGTCAAAACCCTTTTAAATAGAACAATTAATCTTTCAGATAAGTCACATCTGAAAAAAGAAATAAATCATTTTAAAAGTGTTTTATTAGCAAATAGTTATGCTAATAAATTTATTTAAAAAGTCTTAATTCAAGCCAAAAATGGTCAAAATAGAAAACAAAAAAAAAGATAAATCAGCTATTAGGATTTTTTTTCCATATGTAAAAGGAACCACAGGCAGTATTGGACATAAGTTAAAATGCTATACTATAAGTACAGCGTTTTCTATTCATCAGAAAATCAGTAATATAATAATGAAGCCTAAGGATTCAATCCCTCTTGAATCTCATGGTGTATATTGGAATCTCACATAATAATTGTAAAGCTTTTTCCATAGGTGTGAGCAATCATTGCATCAGCATTATGAGAGATAAACATGCTAATGCCACATCATCAGCACTCTCACTCCATACTATAGATTCAAGTCATAAAATTGTTTTTCTAGTACAGGGGTCCCCAACCTTTTTGCACTTAAGAGCACATTCTATAAAACTGTCCAGGTGGCAGACACTATTTATTTTTTCAATGTAAATTTATAGTTGGATATTGTTAATAATACACATAATGTACAAAAAAAAATATTTCAAAAATAAAATTTTAACATAATTAACGTTTATATTTTTATTCTGTAAAAGTATAGTATGCCCTACAATTTGATTACAATATAATGCAATAATTTATAAGAAATTTTAAAAATTAAATTTATTTGTATCAGATAAATAATTTTTTATCATGTTCGGATAGCGACGGGCACCTGTAAAATGGACTGTGGGCGCCATGGTGCCTGCAGACATAGGGTTGGGGACCTCTGTTTTGTACAACGATCAGTATTTAGATGTGATAATGTCTAACAATGTAAAATCAGAAAAGCCATTGAGATACTAAAAAGACCATATTTTATCAATAAATGAGATGATACATGCAAACTTTATCCTATTTGTAATGATTTAAAAAAAAAAAAAAAAAACTTAATTAACATTGTTGTTATTGATAGAATGTTAACATTATATTCAAATCAGTGATTGTAGTGCCTCTTCGATCGTCTTTCTACCATTTATCACCCAGTAGATGTCTTGTGGGATCAAGTCAAAACGTCTTCAGTATATTAATATATATAAAAAATAACCCTGATGAACCGCAAAATATGTCTTTTATACATATTCAAACTAAGGAGTAATGATATATGAAACTTTGTCAGTCTCTTGATTTTTTTTTTATTCTTGTGAATATATTTTGTTGTGATCTGTTAATTATTTGCTTTATACATATAGACCAAATCTATAATAAATCAATAGCATGCATCCATGTGTGGCCTTATATTCAAGAATAAAATCCTATCATAATGGCACGAATAACGATTACTGCCTTAAGGGAATTATGATAGCAAGACCAAGTGGAAATCATAATAATTTAAATTTAGCTGCATCTAATATATTCTGTGATGATTATATGGATGAATTATTAATGTCAAATATTATGGATGTGAAATCATATTATACTCTAATGGGGATAAACTTCTTCTAATACTTTCAGGTCATTATTGGTTTATGGATGTTAGATAATTATCTTAAATTGTGAAAGTTAAAATATAACAAGATTATAGTTATGGAATAATCTCATCTAATAAGAATAGTTAAAGACTACTTTGAAATTTTTTTTATATTTATTTTAAAAGTAGTTCAATATTTATACACCTGGATCTCTTTTTACGCGGACTTATTTAACACGATTTTGAAGTTATGCAATTCACATTTCACCAGAAGTCGAACTCCGATAATGCGCTAATACTATAATAATAAATTTTGATCACTTACATTATATTGAAAATAATAGCACATTATTGGAATTCGACTTTCATCTTAGTGATTTCAATATTTTCAGTGCTTTATAATAGTAAGATTTTATGCAATAAGGAAATTAAAATCATGATTTCCACATTTTATGTATACACACACATTAAATATTACAAGATTATAATGTAAATTTGTTCAAACATTGTGCGTGTTAATTTTGCATTTTAAATTACATTCTGTTTTTGCTTTTTTTTAAAAAAAAACATAATCAATTATTAATCATTTAGTGTCCACAAGTTTATTTTTAAAAGGTGAGTAATAGAAGTGGGCGCAATTAAATTTGACAATTAAAATTTAAAATCTGATTTTTAATTGTAATTAACAATTTAAAAATTACTTACGGTGACTTGAAATTAATGTGATGTGAAATTTGATTTTTAAACAGAATTGAAAATTAAAAAATTAAAGACAAAAATAAGAATTTAATTTTTAGTTGTTAGTTTTAATTAAATTTTTCCCAGCAGTGTAGAAAAAGATAATGAAACAAAAGTGGAACCTGTTCCTTTCACTGCAAAAATGATTCGAGAAGGTCTTCAACTTTCTAATCAGTTGGCAAATTATTTTCTTATTAACAACACTAATCACGAACGTGCTCTTAAATTCCAATGAGAGATAAATGGTTGTATGTCTGGATATCACAAGCTTCATAAACAATTAATAAAATCATCATCTCAAAGATTAATTACTAATTATGGTGTCACCAGAAAACCACTAACACAACATGAGAGTAAAGTTGGCACTAGTTGTATTTTCTCTTGAGAAGAATCTGATTTTTTACCAGTTTCCAAACGAACCTGTTTATCTGGAAGTAATGATAATAATTAAAATGTGTATAAAAAATGCCAATTACTGTACTGTAAATTATGCATACAAATATATTATTTTGAATAAAATTAAATATTATAGTTAAAAAAAAGTTTGTCTTGTATCAATTTTTTTCAAATTTGAAATTTTTTATTAGTCATATTTTATTTCCTTATGTTTTTGCACGAATTTTAAAGTAATTTTACATTGGTGCTTTGCTTTTTTGCGATTTTTGAAAAATTACAGTCTGCATCCCCCTTTTTTCAAGGTAAGTTACATCTATTTTTGTGTGATTTCATTTTCGTCTGTTTTCTGAGGAACCTATCTGTCATGTAAAATGAGACCCAGGTGTAGTTTCTTGAGATGAGTAAATGAGCATAAACACAACTAGGGGAAAAAGATAATTATTCTAAATAATAAATAAATAATATATATATATATATATATATATATATATATATTATTTATTTATATATTTAGAATGAACATATATATATATATATATATATATATATATATATATGTTCATACAGTTATAATAAATCATTATAAGTTAAAAAATATCTTATGTTATATTCTTTTAAAAAACGTCCAATTATAAAATTATTTTCTCTTTGTTTCGAAATATAAGTTCATTATCCTAACATCATTATAGCTACAAATACTTATACATTTATTTCACTTTAAAATTCAGTTTCTTTGTTATATATCATTAATCTGGTATTTGTCTATTGTTTATTTATTATAAATAAATTATTATTGCTATTATATTAAATTTTCAGCCCTGAAAATTATTTATCCTATACATTGAGAATAATAACTAAAAGTTGTATCCAAAATATAATAGTAAAAGAAAAGATATATATATAACCAAAACTGCCTAACAACATTCTAGCAAAAACAATAATGCAAAACCATAAAACAATACAATAGTAAATTAAATCCAAAATATTACCAAAATCCTTACACAAACATGATTTCATCTGTCATTTGTTAGGTGAAATGAAGGTTGCATGGAAGAAAGGTTTTGATGTGAATACATTACTTAATGGTTCAAAACAGTCTATTGATAGGTCTATTCCTGGTATCGTTCATAAGATTCCATGTGGTTGTGGTAAGTTTTATATAGGCCAGAGTAAGTTTAGCCTTAATAAAAGGATTAAGGTTCACATAAGTAGAGTTAAACATAGGTATCTTAACTGAGCTATATATATATTCATGAATTGAATACAGGTCATAGAATATTGTTTGACAATGCTTCGGTTATTTTTTATAAAAGGAATGAGTTTAAAAGAAGAATAAAAAAGACTTTGATGATAAAACTTCTAGATTCTGAGGCTATCAAACTTATAAAGACTTTATTTGATATTAATGGAAGGTGGAGTTTGAAATGAATTATGGGAAGGTTTGTTTGTTTGTATAAGTATGTTATTTCCTTTAGTTTGATTTTCACTTGAGAATGTCTATTTGTAGTAGATGAAACCATGGTTGTCTAAGGAATTTGGTAAAATTTTGGATTTAATCTAGTATTGTTTTTTTTAATATATATATATATATATATATATATATATATATATATATATATATATATATATATATATATATATATATATATATATATATATATATATATATATATATATATATATATATATATATATATGGTCAATAAGCTTTAACTAATACATAATTTAAACTTAAAATCTCACACCTATCTAAATAAGTTGTTACTTTAATAAAGGCTAGCATTTCTTATAGCTCATTTATTATATATAAAAAAAAAACATATTGTTGTAATTTATAGACTTATAGTCATATGTACATGAAATATATATATATATATATATATATATGTGTGTGTATGTGTGTGTACATATGTACATATATATATATATATATATATATATATGTGTGTGTGTGTGTGTGTGTGTAATCATAATGAATAAAGCAAGTCATATATAACATGAAATTGCTTTTATGAGCTTGTATTTATAAATACATAATATAGAGAACATACCAATATCTCAAACAAGTTCTTAATTGATAAGCATGGTAAAAGAAAAAAAAAATTAATATCTCTATCTAGAATGTTCGCATAGCCAAAACAATATGTTGAGCTTTTCATTGACCTTAGTGAGGAGGTAGAATATTCAGACCCTAGGTCTAAAATATCAACTCAAAACTCAGCATGTATTTAATACATAACATTTATATAGAAACTGAAATATTTCGACATGAATACAATTGCTCTGGAAATCAGAATGTTCTGGACAGAGATTTTTAATATTTTTATCTTACCCCACTTATCAATTAAGATATTGTTTGAGCTATTGTTACACTCCCTATATTACAAATTTGTAAATACAAACTCACAAAAGCAATTTCTCTCTCTATATGGCTTGCTTTATGGTTTATACATTCAAATATCAGCCTTTTAATCTAATTGTGCATACCCTTTGTGAGTGTTAATAATAAATGAATACTTTCTCACCAATACAAGATATAGTATTTATGCAGGAATAAAAGGAATCCTCTTATTCCTATGACACAAATGCTTATATATGAGCAAATCTGAAGTACTGGCAAGTAAAGCATGAGGATGGAACCATCACTTTAAAATACTATATACAATGTCTGAATGAATGATGTGGGTGAAATTGTCTAGAATTTACTAAACATCATTCAGACATTGTATATAGTAATTTAAAGTGACCGTTCCATCCTCACACTTTACTTGCCAGTACTTCAGATTTGATCATCTATAAGCATTTGAGTTGTAGGAATAAGAGGATTCATTTTATTCCTGCATAAATACTATATCTTGTATTGGTGAGAAAGTATTCATTTATTATTAACACTCGCAAAGCATATGCTCAATTAGCTTAAAAGGCTGATATTTGAATGTATACAATTGTAAACATACGCTATATAAAATAAATGCTTATTTATGGTTTATAATAATTTTGTCTTTAAGGCCTTGGAAATACTAAGGTTATTAATATATGGTAGATCTGAAATTGATTCAATACCATATAGCTATTTAAGTTAGATAGATAGAGTTCAAGACATTTTTATGTCCGAAAATTTCAAAGTTTCTACTTAAATGTTATGTTTTAAATAAGTGCAGGGTTTTGAATTTATATTTCAGATCTAGTGTCTGTATACTCTAGTATTTCACTGAGGTGAGCCAAAAGCTCAAAACCAATTGGTCTGGGATGGAAATGTTCAAGATAGAAATTTTAAATATTTTATGTTACCCACTTATCAATGAAGAGCATTTTTGAGCTCGTGGTATGTTCCCTATGTATATATATATATATATATATATATATATATATATATATATATACATACCTATATATATATATATATATATATATATATATATATATATATATATAGGTTTTGGGCTGAACCATGCATTATTTTCCATTACATACCAATATTTTGATGGACTACCATCCCCCATTATCAAATTACACCTTGATAATGGATGATGCTAGTTCATCGATAAAACAGTATGTAATGAAAAATAGTACATTGTTCAGCTAAAAAAATCTTAATCTATCTACAATATACAACTGTGTACAAATGCAAAAGAAAAAGGTTCCTGAATAGTGTCTTACATGTATTTGTCATTCAAAACTATCAATCATCAGATCATCTAAATAATTTAAACAATCAAACATCTATGTAATAATAAGATTTAAACTTTTTTATGTACATGTCTTAATTACAACCAAATTTATTTTTAGTTTAAACTTTTTATAAATAAATCAATTGGACATATTTTATTTAATCCATAAATATTTTAGTGTTTCTGTTTCATAACAGTCAGTAATTGAACTTTTAGCATGCAAACAACAGAAATAAAAAATATTTGATGTCGGTATTTTTGAAATCAATATATTTAATTCTATAATTGAATATTTATAAATACAATAATTAGATAATTAAAAAATATTCATTTAGGAGTGCTTTCGGTTATCCTAATAATCTCTATCAATTAACACTTTGAAAGGCCAATCTTCCCACAATTTCATAATCTTAATTAAGCCATGTTTATATTTGTATATTAACATAGCTTCCTTTATTTTTCTTTTATTGCTATTATTTTTCAATTTCCAATAATTTTACATTATTAAAATTAAAGTCAAAACCATAAATATATGACTTATTATAGTGGTAAAAAAGAGATGCTGAAATATTATTATCTACTTTACAATTTTGACTTGATTTCTGAAACTGTTTTAATAACAGTAGATGATCTTTAATTCTTTTTTTCCAATCTACATCTCAATTCACCTATATATCACTACCACACCTACATATCCATTTATAAATAACCCAATTTTTATCTATAAATGAGGTTTTTCCTATAGAGTTATTTATTAATTTGTTAGATGTAAGAGGCATGTAAAATGCCAGATCATATATACCTTTATATATATTCCTTAAAATGTACATGATCATACAAATATATATTATTGATATCCGTATTTTTATTAGTAGGAGAATCAATATTATTATTGAAATTTTTATTCGTATATTTTATGTTAAAATCTCTAATAACATTTTATATATATATATATATATATATATATATATATATATATATATATATATATATATAATATATATATATATATATATATATATATATATATATATATATGATTATAATTATAACCAACATCAAATAATTCATTGAATATATTTCAATATTTTTACCTTTATCTGATGAATATTTGCAAAGACTATTATTTCTAAATAAGAAAAATTTCAAGCCTGCAATTAGGCTCTATCGATAAAAATATTTATGCAGTTTTTAAGAAGGATTTTTATAAAATGTGCAATGGCTATCCAGTGACTTTACCTACTGTTGATCAAATATATAATTTTGTAATTTCTACATATGAAGAAAATATTTGGAAAAATGAATTTTATCAAAAAAATATCACTGTATATGATTTGATATGTTGATGATGTTTTTGGAAGTGGCAAACCAAATACAATTAATGAGGTATTTAAAAAATTAAATGGTTTAAAAGGTGTAAAATGAATAAAAGCAGATGAAAATTTAATGTATGTTCACTTTCTTGATCTTAAAATATATTGAAATCTATGTATGGTAGATTACTTCATGACCAGTAAAGTAATCGTAGAAAGAGGTTAATTCCATATAAATCAAGAGTGCCAAATTTTACACAAAATGGCAGCTTCAAAGTTCTTCTTTTGTAGAAATAATATTCTTTTGCAAATACTTATCAGATAGGGGCAAAAATATTGAAATATATTTGAATGATTTGCTAAATGTTGGCTACAAATATATATATATAACTGAATATTCTTAAACACAGTAACTTAATAATTAAAAAAATATTTTATCCACTTAGGAGCGCTTTTGATTATCCTAGTATTCTGTTTCAACTAAAGCTTTGAAATGCTAACTTTCCTGTAATTCCATGATCTTAACGTTTGCTGCTTGCCTGTTAATCAAAAAGAAAAAGTAAGAAAAATTAAAGAAGCTATGCTAATAAACAAATATAAAAATGAATTGATTAACAGGCAAGCAGCAAACGTTAAGATCATGGAATTGTGGGAAAGTTAGCATTTCAAAGCTTTAGTTGAAACATATTACTGGGATAATCGAAAGTGCTCCTAAGTGGATAAAATATTTTTTTAATTATTAAGTTACTGTATTTACAAATATTCAGTTATATAATTATGTATATTGTTTTTAAAATACAGACATCGAATCATAATATTATATATATATATATATATATATATATATATATATATATATATAATATATATATATATATATATATATATATATATATATATATAATGTTATTAGAGATTTTAATATAAAATATAAGACAAAAAATTTTAATAATAATATTGATTCTCCTGCTGATAAAAAAATGAAATACCATATATTTCAAATGATCAAGTAAATTTTATAAGGAATATTTATTAAACTATATGTGATATTGCATTTTACACGCCTCCTACATTAAACAAATTAATAATTAACTCTAAAGATAAAACCTTATTTATAAATAAATATTGTGTCATTTACAAATAGATATGTAGGTGTGGTAGTGGATATATAGGTAAATTTAGATGTATGTTTGAAAAAAGAACTAAAGAGCACTTGCTGCTATTAAAATGGATTCAGAAATAGAAACAAAATTTTAAAGTAAAGAATAATATTTCAGCATCTGTTTTTTACACTCATAATAAGTCATGTAATTATGATTTTGACTCCTATTTTAATAATGTAAAAATATTGCAAATTGGAAAAAAATAACAATAGAAGGAAAATAAAAGAAGCTATGCTAATATACAAATACAAACATGACTTAATTAACAGGCAGGCTGCTAACATTAAGATCATGGAATTGTGGGAATGTTAGCCTTTCAAATTGTTAGTTAACAATGATTACTAGGATAATAAAAAGTTCTCCTAAGTTGATACAATTTTTAATTATCCAATTACTGTATTTATAAATATTCAATTATATAACTGCACACACACACACACTATATATATATATATATATATATATATATAGTGTGTGTGTGTGTTATATATATATATATATATATATATATATATATATATATTGTAACCTTCTCCCAGACTGCTGTAATATAACTGAATCATATCACACATTTTAAGCACCATAATCACAACTGTAACATAGCTTCCTGATCTAACTGGTCACCAATGACTCATACCACACATTTCAGTTCTGACATGAAAAGGCAGTAAGGCTTTTCAATTTAATGGCGTGCTCTCTAAAAAACTTAGTGTAACTTCCTCTCCTAAAATTATATTTTTCTTGAGATATCTAGTAATGCATATTGTCTTGCCTATCTTCACTCCAAAAACTACACATTATCAAATACTTAAAATCCCCATAAGTCATCAGTTTGTTAAATAAGGATTGCCACCAATTCTTTGCCACATCAGATAAATGATTACTGGCAATGAAAAGCTTTTTTTTCATTCATTGTACATAATGAAAACAACTCTTCTAGACTGTTTAGATACTCTAATGGATTTTCTGTAAATCCACCTATAAAGGGCACAATCCTTATAAATTTTATAGCCAAATGATTTATATTATATAGATCTCCGCCTTCACAAAACTTTACTCTTTTAACTTCAACCTCTTCTTTACTGTTTACCTCATCCTTAATATCTTTATCACTCTGAAAATCTATCTGGCCATGTTCGTCTTTTTGATTCTCTTCCTCTCTGCCAATAACTTTAATTAACTTAACATTTTCTATTTCAGCAAATTTCTTATTATTCAATAGACTCTCTGTCTCTATTTTCTGACAAATGTCTTTAACTTTAAGATCCAATTCTAAATGACTTACACTTCTTTAATGTAGTCTTTTTGACCTTCTTGAAACTACTTTAAGTCTAACTTAATTGCTTCTGTTTGCTCTCTTATATTATCCATAACCCCTTTTTTTTTTATCTATGATGTCCTTAATTTTTTTCTGCATCTTTTTCATATTTTTACCCATCCTAGATCTGAACTTATGATTTTTTATCATCTTCCCTTTTGCCATGCTCAAACATTTCCTTCTTAATTTCTTCTTTAAATATACTCACATCAAACTCTTTCTCTCTACCCATCTCCATACATTCTTTCCTAATATCCTTTATTTGAACATCAAAACTAGTAATATGACTGCCTATTTTTTCATCAGAAATTTTTATTTTCTCTTCCAGTTGGTCCTGTGAACTCTTTATTTTCTCTTCCCACTGAGAAAACCTTTCTTTACTCTCTCCTTCATTATGAGACAATATTTGACTTAACTCAGTTATTTTACTGTTTATGCCTTCACTCGCCCAATTACAATTATTGTCTAATACATCTCGGTGGATCTTTAATTCTTTTTGAGTTAACTGATAATATTCATGGATTTTGTCATCGATAATTTCGGCATTTTGTGCGCTCAATAGCTCATCTTAAAATCCATGTCCTCTTTTAACACTTTTAGATCCTCCTCATTTTTGTCAAATCGACTATCAAAATTACCTTTCATATTTTCTAAGTTGCCCCTAACATCATCTATATTATTTTTTATTTCATCAAGATTACTCTTAATATCATCTTTATTATTATCAAATTTTTTATTCATTTGGTTCATTTCCTCTTTTATTTCCTCTTTGTTATTATCTAATTTTTTATTCATTTCCTCTTTGTTATTATCTATTTTTTTCTCCATAGCATCTAATTTTTTACTAAACTTTTCTAGACATTTCATTAACATGTTCGAGTCACTATTATTTTCTGAAGTCTTCAGACTTACAAATTCTTCTAATTCTTTTTCTTTATTATCACTCATTTTGCTATCTATTATATTTTCTTTAATATCTCTGTAATATCTAATTTGAATTGGATTAATTTAATATAACCTTGCATACATTTTAACACCATTATCTTCCATTGACCCACAATTCCATCTAAGTTCACACAAGAAAAAAGAAAAACAAAACACTTGATCATATGCTAGATGTTATATTTTAACCAACTGTTTTAAGTTTATGTGCTCATATCACTGTAGAACTTTAATTATGTTGCAATCTTATGCCAATATAACCACTATTTAACATATTGCTATCGAAGATACTTTATTTTGTACTCACATTATATTTTAATTATTCAAAATTACATCACACAATTTATTTATGATCTTTCTAAAACAATTTTAAGTTATTATAATTTATTAACTTGAGAAATATCATTCACAACTTGATCACACTGATTCAATCTCATTAACAACTCTTTTAAAATAACTACAACATATCAAACAATAATAACTACTTTAATCATAGGATTCACATGTGGCTTAGCAACACCATCCCAAAGATAACTTTATCACCAGCACTCATAAACACATTCAGCTGCACATTTTTGGAATGCTATATCCTCCCACTTTGACTTGCTATAGCTAGCTATCATCAACTGAACTATCGGGCCACACATTGCCAGGTAATATAATCACATTTTGTAACCTAGCAACAGCTCACTAAGCTATTCAGTCATAAATAAATCGGTCCCTAAGCTGTTGGTGACATAATTGCAACTGTAACTTAGCTACAGCCAGCCATTATGACCCAACCCATCACACACACACACTGCTACACTGCATTGTGCAACCTCCAATCAACCAATCAGCCATCATGCTTGGATGCCATAATCGCAACTGTAACCTTCTCCCAGACTGCTGTAATATAACTTAATCATATCACACATTTTAAGCACCATAATCACAACTGTAACCTAGCTTCCTGATCTAACTGGTCGCCAATGACTCATACTGCACATTTCGGTGATTAAATTCTCTTATGCAACCTATCATGCTCTCATTATCACGAATATGGGTATAAAAAATGAAAATGTAAAACTAACAAAATGATTCCTGGATTTTATAAAACTAGCATGAAACTGTCTATGTAAAGAAAATCACAAGGCGATTAATAAAGATAAAAACTTCTGGTCAAAACCAGCTTTGCAATCCACCCAAACAAAATGAGATGAGTTAAATTTGATATTCAGCAAATTAATAAATAACTCCTAATTGTATCTTTGGAGTGTTTATAAAATTAAACTTATAGATGAAATGATAAGTACATTATGATGTAGATGACTAAATGTATGATAGCAAGAAATAATAATTAAATAGAGGAATGAAATGAGTCTAAGCATGAAGAGAAAAGAATGAAGATGTATGAGAATACTGAATGATTAAGATGATGATAGAATAAGAATTAATGAATATTTGAGATGATAAAAGAATAAAAGTTAATGTATGATTAATCAATTATGATAATGAATTAGTCAAATGAGAATGAATAACTAAAAGAACGATCAAGATGAAATTTAAAAAAAAATGTTACTGATGGAGACTGAAATCTTAAACTATAAACTAATATGGTATTAAATGGTAAAAAGATAAGCTAAATAAAAATAGGGATTTCAAGCTTGACACAACCAGAATATTTATCATGAAGTTAAAACAAACTATCCATTTTATGCCAAAATAAGTAATTTACCTTAAAGTTTGGTTGACTTTCATAAAACAGTGAAAGTAATCTATTTCAAGTCCAACTATAATAATTGACTTGCAATGAAATTTACTACAGATTTAAATTCTATCTTGAAACTTAACAATTAGTTATTCTCAGGGTTCAAACACTAAAAATTGTTATACAACATATATTTGGGTCAGTAAGAGGGATTTTACCACTACCCAAACATAATGCACCTAATAGCTCTCAATATAATTTAAATTAAGAATTATATTTAGCAGTTCTAATGAAACTTTATAACTAATATAAACTTTAAAATTTATGACTGGGAATGACTTTTTGATAATTAAAAACAATAACTTACTAAATTCCTTTTCTCATATAATGCTAAACCATGTGATCAAGATCAGTGAATGACAGTTCTGCAGATTTAATTAAATCAATTAAATCAATATTATGTTTATATTTAATCTATTACTTGCATTAATCTGAGCTCTATGTTATTAACATTTTGATTATTGTAGGATGATGCATTAGATGTACCAATAAATTATAAGACTTACCAACATTATTATGATATAGCATAATATAGTTTATAGTGCTATATTGGTAGATGATGATTTCAATTCATAATCTTCTGATAGGTTGATAGCAATAACAATAATAGTGTATAGATGTGGTAATTAGCAATAAGATTACAGGCAACTAACTTAAATTTTAAATACAACAAATTATATTTACACTATTTACAATAATTTAATTCACAGACATGGCATGCAATAAAACTAATATATTACAATAATTTATGTATGGGACAAATACTTAGTATCCCCTTGACCATATACTCAGCAAATGATACAACCTGCTTAGAAAATAATATTCAAAATATTATTTGTTACTCTTTGGCATATTTTTAAGAATAATATCTAAAACTTATTTATGCTGACTAGCACTTAAATTACAAAACTAACAGTATTTTTGTAATTTTAAAATATGCACCAAGTTTAAATTTAGAATTCAAACAAATTTTTTAAAAGTATTGCATTCTCCTAAAGCCCTTTCTTTTATCAGAATATGATAAGGGAAATTATCATATTCTGTGCAATTACTAACTTATTTAAATTTGAAATGAATAAGTTTCGTGCATTAAATGAAGACTAGACATTAAAACTCAAATACACATAGATCTCATTAAGCATTAACTATGTCCCCAGCTCAACCCTTGAATCCATGCTGCCATTGTGCATCTCTTACATTTACATCTAAAATTTTCTACAATCATTAATAGATTCGGGTTTGGTCTGTCTATAACTGATGATGATTCTACAACATCATAAACACTTTTTTAATTAAGAAAACATTATGCTAGATGAATGTTCCTAAATCTAACATTATTTTTATACTTGCTATATGATTTTGACCTATTATACTTCACCATACATGGTGGGAAAACTAACCCTAGATAATCATGAGGAATTTCACCCCAAAAAGGAAGGCTTTATAAAAACAACATGACAGTTGTGTAATAATATGGTTAATTCTAATACCTCTCTACAGGAATACATGTGTGGGCTTTGCCTCATCACAAAAACATATAGAATTCAAACAATGGATAACCTTTCTTTCTAGGATTATTTATGCTTATAAGCATTAATTAGTACTTAGCCTCTACCAATTTTCCTCTCATAAAATTAGGCATAGGTGACACTCCATCAGCCTATGCTCCATATAAAAATTAATCTATTGGATGCCATTTTATTGGAAGATCCCATTGACTAAAACTGTCACTAGTCATTCTCAAATTATAGCAAGATAAAACAATACCAACAATAACAGTGAAAATCTACATATTCCTTTTTATAATGTAAAACCATTAAGGTATCAACAGCCAAACCAACATATATATGTCAAATGATCATTAATCATTTAAAATGACAACTATCCTTTTGTTAGAGAGAGCACAACATATGTAAGCATAAAGATCAAACCTGTATTTGTATTCAAAGTGGACAAGTTCATTTCTATAGAAAATTACAAAATTAAAAAAAAAAAAGGTTTATGCCAAATTTTCTTTTATATTATAAAATAATTTGGTCATTCTAGTATACAGTATATACTAGATAAAAATGTTTGCATATTCACCTCATTAATAATATACATTATAATTGGTTTCAAAATATGAGAGAAGTAAATATTTTATCACTGTCTAGATAAATTATATATATATCTATTTTCCGGTGTTCCCTTAACTATAAAAAAATATATACATAAAATAGATGTGTATATTTACACATTTTTCTTTTTTTTTAACCCAATATATATATATATTTTTCATGCCAAAAACATAACATATGTGTTTCATAAACAAAATTTCTAAACAACACATTACGTAAGTAATATATATATATATATATATATATATATATATATATATATATATATATATATATATATATATATATATATATATATAACACAGCAGTAATAAAAAAAATAAGAGTACACTTTTATCCATTAAATTTTATCCTCTTCATCCAAGTTATTCCATTGTGGTAAGTTAAAATAAGAATTAATATTGTGATTAGCAAACATTCCAGATAACACATATATTTTTTTATTCTCCTGTTGGGTGTGGAATGAGCAACATTTAACACTTATCCAAAAGCAAAAAATATTTGATAGTTTTAATATCGATAATTAACAGAGCATTGAAAATTCATACTACCAATTGTAGCAGACTTAAAAGATAAGTTTATCTACTTTTCTATAGAAAATTTCCTGAATAATTCTTTGAGCTATTGTATTCTTCAAAACAAATTTTTTATAAATCTTTATTGATTTATTCTGTAAATGTTTCAAATGAAGTATAACAAGAATCATTTATTTACGTTTAAAATCCAGATAATTTTTTCCTTGAAAACCAGTCAAATTTGATTACACTTAACATAGTTATTTATTTTTTCTTTTTAAAACTCTTTGTTAATTTTATTCTTTCCTGCACGGTAATACATATATATGTGTAGCAATGTTTAAACCGTCGGAATATATTCTAATAATGTAAAACATTATTATAATCAATATAACTTTAAAATAAATATTTATTTCATTCCATTCTTATTGGCAAAGTACGATGTGATTCTCAATATTAGAAATAATTTATTCAATTATCACTATGACATTTTTAGCATTTTAATTAATTGGTAATTGACTATATCTTTCATTACATAGGTTCCCCCCGATAAAATTTAGCAGACAATAGAGAATAAAATCACGCAAATATTTTCATCATTACTTTATTAAAAATTAGATGATTCAAAAATGACTTTTAAATTTATTTACTATATATATCTTATATAATACTGGTTTTTAATATTATTTCGAATCATTTTTTTTTTTTATATTTTAATTTACAAGCACATAATATCGTTCTACTAGATAATAAGAATGGCACGAAATTCAAACGCTATCATCTTCTCAGTTTATGAATAAATATTTTGCGCGTTATTTTTAAGGAAGAAATTTTAAATATATGAATGATATAAAAGTAAAAGCTTTCTTCTTCTTGAAATTTCCTTGATTTGAAATAAGATTTATGTGAGAGAGTTATGAGGCATAAGGTTTCCATCTTTCCCTCTGTATAACTTTTTGGAATTATCAATCAATAGAAGAATGGTGTTTAAATGACTGTAAGGTTTTAGATTTTCTATTCCCACATTTGTAGATAGCAAGAACTTATAACTCCATTCAATTAGATTTCAGAATTTTCTAATATTTTTTTTTTTCTTATTTTAGATTAGACTTGAATTCTGTGGTTGCTTAGTTCTTGTTTTTTTTTAATTAGTCCACCCCCTACAACTGGGTTATACAATATGTAGCTTGTTTTTCTGATGCATTCTGGGAGTGAATTGCCCAATAATTTTGGTATGCATAATTAGTATTACCCCCTCTGGCTTCATTTTTAATAACTATCCATTATTATTTAAGACAGCTTTAGATACACTACATAAAAATATGCATAAGTAATTTACTGTAATGATTTATTTTACAATATTTACCAATTTGAATTAATTATTTATTTATTTCTATTGCTATTCAACAACAATAAAATAGCAATATATTTCTCTCTCAATTAATAACAATATTTTTAAATTGTTGTTTTATTTCTAGTTTCAAAGCCTAGACTGAGTTTGAAATCTCATCTCTACTAAAGCAAATTTCCCAGTGCATTCAAAACAATCTTTATTGAAAACCACTCATTAATATTTTAATGCCAAATATATCATCATTTAAAATTTTGGAATTATTAACTACAGGGACCTAAATAAAAGGTCACAATATATATATATATATATATATTTTCAATTATCATTATATATATATATATATATATATATATATATATAATGATAATTGAAAATGTTATTAATTGTCCTATAAGATAACATTTGTTTTACTTATTTCTAGTTTGTAGCCTAATAACTGAGCTTATTATAAATCAAGTAAATAATGTGAAATTGATTTAAAGTTCATCTTTATAGTTTTCTTAAAACATTCAGATAATAATATAATTTTAGCGAAAATCAGCTTTAACTTGTTAAAAGCTATTTAATGTAATATTTATGAATATTTTAATTATAATCAATAGATGCTTTAATTAAATATTTAAATGTATACATAATTTCCATGTGTGTGTCCTTGCATGTGTAAATATAAAACTGGTTTCTAATTAGTTTAAAATTAGTTCTGTTTGAGTTATGTCAACTCATTAAAAAGAAGAAAATGAATAAATAATTAGCTATAATAATAATAATTTAAAAAACAATTGAATGAATAAAATAAGTATTAACTAAAATTTTGGGATGTAAACCTTAAGGATATATTGATTAATGAATGAGACAAGTTTTAATTTTATATCAGTATCTTTATTTTATGTAGTATTTAATTAATGTTATAAAAGAACTTTTATTAACTTTTTAAATTAACATTGTTCAATCACATGATATATGAATAATTAGAACATTTTGACATCATTTATTAGTCATATGTCTTACAGCTGATTTTTAAAAAAAGTTACAGTAAAAAATAAGTTTTGTTTATTGCCTTTAAAAAGAAATTGACAACTGAAACTTGGGTTGGAAATAAAAAATAAAATTGATATAAAAAGTTAAGTTTTATATTACTCCTTATCAGTCCTGAATTCTTCTTGAAATCTGCTCTGAAACCTTCTATAGGACAACTTTGAACAAGTATTAATTTTAATTTAAAGGTGTTGTAAATTATATCTAAGTCTTTTTAGGTTTGCAATGTATGACTGCTAGAATGATAGGTAAATCATTTCTTCATTTCCAAATTTCAATTAGCTTTTGAACCTTTGTAAAATGCTTTAAGGAAATTTTATTATGATCACTAATTATTTTATCTTCAGTACTAACTACATGAATAATATTTACTATAAAATAAATTTAAGCTATATGTAGTTATTATATGTATTACTGAACTATTATTACATGGAACTATTTACCAGTTTATATTTGCATAGTTATTTACTAAATAGAATATATCTAAGAAGAGGATAATTAAAAAAATGTATAGAGACTTAGCTATATGTTTTAACATTTTAAATATGCTTGTATTAATTTCGCCTATTGCTAATAAAAATCTTCTATATTATATTAATCACCTGTTTCTACCTAAGTGTTGTAAAATATTTTATATAAAATTTCTTAAAGAATAATGTTTAATAGAGACAAATGCTTATATAATTAATGACAATTTTAAAATGTTACTCAGCTGGAGCTTTTCTTTTAATTTGTAATTTGAAGAATATAGTTCACGAGTAAAAATTATGAGAAGATATTTATGCTTAAGTTTATACCTAAAATTGGTAGAAGTTACTCTAAAGACATTAGACATGCTAAATCCTCTACTGACGAAATTGCTTGCACTTTTATTTTAACAAACATTTAAAGGAATAACCTGGAAGTGTCTTAATATTTTATGCAAAGTAAATTTTGAAAAAAAAAGGTCTTAAAAATGTGTTCTTTTAAAAAAAGAAATGGAATGAAAATGTAGCTATATAATTGTTTAAGGAAACCTGTGGAATACCATAGATGATATTATCAGCTGAATAATTTGTTTTACTTGCTATTTTCATTGTCACCAGCTTCTTCTTCTTCTTCTTCTTCCTCTTCCTCTTTTTTTTTTATTATTATTATTATTATTATTATTATTATTATTATTATTATTATTATTATTATTATTATTATTATTATTATTATTATTATTATTATTATTATTATTATTATTATTATTATTATTATTATTATTATTATTATTATTATTATTATTATATTTGATAAGTTAATATTTATTTTAGCCATTCTTATCCCATAGAGATTTTCATGTCTCACTGTTAGTTATTTTTAATGTATGGCAATTCACTAAATTATATGTCAAACAGCCCAAGAGGTTATCAGAGGGTTTTCCATTCCATTTTTTATAAATGCTATATTAATAATAATCATTAATATATTTTTATATACACACTGAGAATTAATTTTCTCACATTTGATTCATCTTATTAATGTCCACCAGCCACTATAGTTCATTATTTAATATTTTGTTATGTGTGCATTGTATTTCTGCCTAGAATTTTATATACATTTAATATTCTTAAATAGTTCTTTTAACACTTTCATGGGGTTTGACACTTAAATGCATCGTTGACTTTACATCCCTCAAAATTCTTTATTTTTTGAGCTACAGAGATCATAATATACTTGTTTTGAAATGTAGAAAAAGTCCTGTAAGATGCTACCCTCTCTTGAATTATTTTACAAGTAAAAAATCAATACTAGGAGCATTTTAAAGTTAACAACGCCAATTCTGATTGGCTGCACATCCATTCTCAATCCTTATTGGCTGATGATTATGATAAATATTTTTTTTCACCGCTGAAAATGAAAATATATGTTTTAAACTGTTTGTTTAATAATTTTTCACATATTATAAATTATCTTCCTAAAATCTACTGAAAATATAGATATTTTACAAAAGTAGTAAGGTTTATATTAAAAAAATGTATACTTTACACAATTGTAAATTGAAAAACAAAGCCGCGATAGCAATAATTTAAACATCCTGTCAAGAGTTTAGACTGCCCCAATGTTTTAGAATATTTTTCTGGCTTTTATTTACATATAATGTATTTTGGTTAAAAATATAATTATTTTGGTTAAAAATATAATTAGTTTTAGAAAAATGCTAATATTTTACTAAAAAAATTTTTAAAAATTCGTAACGGCAAATCTGGGCAGGATATAAATGACATTTGCATTAGTTGTAATTAGCTCGTAATGTTTTCTTTGATTTTTACGCTTTTGAATATTTTTATAAAATACAAATAATATATTTTTGAAAGAACTTCCATTTACTTTCCTAACATTACAAATAATTAATATACTTTTTGGAAATGAAACTAAAATTAATATGTATTAAAAGATGAAAATATTTCTATCAAAGAGTTTGTCACTTGACCAATTAAAACCAATTAAAAGTTTCAGAGTTTTACTTCACTTGGCCAATAATAAAAATGATCCTCGAAAGTGTTAATGGTTGTTGTGACATAATTTGCATTGTTGGTTCTGACATTTATTAATGCATATTGTAATTTAAAATTATTGAAGATGACTTTAGTCAGTTAAAGTAGTGTTTGTGTCTTGTTGTTTTTAGTTTACTATTTTTTGGCATCATAGAGCAATATTCTATTGATTTTTCTTGCTATTCTGCTTGATGGAGTAGACAAAGTCCTCCATCTTTATTTTATTGCTTTTCCATGAGGTGATAATGTTTATTTCCAGTGATTAATATCATATATATATATATATATATTAGGTATTTGTATTTTCAGTGATGGTAATCACATATTTTGAAGGTGTTTAGATCCCTGGAGAGGATCATATATTTCCTGGTGTGTCTTTCCTGTTTCTGATGTGCTGTGACTGTGACAAAGTTCAGGCATGCTTTTTCTACCTCAAGGATAAATATTTTTGAAAGCCACCACAGTTTTGCTAAGTTTATCAGCTCTACAGAGTATATATGTATTTTGGCCTTTCACTCATGATGTAGTAATGCTATTTTCCACCACAGGTTGTAAGGTTGCATGTGTCTTAGATATATATTATAACAAGATATGTTTGTTTGAGGAACTCTGTTTCTTCTGGTTGTGTTTAGCTATTTTATTGCTTAAAGCTATATCAATATCTGAATTGTGCCATTATTATAGTTTTATCATCCATACATCAATCAACAGTACCTAATATTTTTAAGTAATGTAGATTTATGCATATGGTTATAAGTTACAATTTACACATACAAAGTTATTAATCTGTTCATCCAGAGTTTTCACCAAGGGAAATGTAAGTCCTCTAATTTTAAAGACATTTATGTGGACAATAATTTCTTGAAATATAAGTGTAAATGATCTCTGATGAGTGGCCCAAGCATTTAATTTAATTTAAATTATTTTAAATTTACTTTAGTGCTACTAGCTACAATCCTAAATAATGGGAGTGTAACAAATTATAATTTTAAAATTTATGCTGTATATGCCAGTCCTAGCACAGCTTTTGCTTAGCTTATTGTATTAAATATGAACGGATTAGTTTATTATTCTGTTTGCTAAATTTGAGAGCAGTATTATAAAACGTATCAGTAAAATAAAATTATGTTTATTAAGCTTATGCTATTATAATGAAAATAGAGATTTTAGGATCCTTAATATTTTAAGGAGTTTATTTGAATAAACTTAAATATTAAATTAGCCTCTGTTCACTCTTATAAGTATTATTTTTTTTAAATTAAAATAAACAGTTTAAAAGAGTCAATGAGGTATAATCAGTTATTTTATTTGACTAAAATTTTGCAATTTAGTGTTAAACCAAAGAAATATTGGTAGTTAAAATATTTAATGATAAAAGCCCTATATTGGCAATGTTTCCCTTAATTTTCTCAGTATTGATTATGTGATATTGTTAATAAATCAAATTTGGTATTATTTAAAAAGTTCAGTTAATGTTTATTTTTTTATAGGCTATTGTCTTGAATTTCAAAAGATCACAAAGTTCACAATGTTCACCAGGTATACAGAGAATTCTATACTGTGTTAAATCAGATAAATTCATGCTTATAATTGTGATTCCTAGATTGAATCACAGTAACAGACGGTCACATATTCACAGATACTTAATGTAATATTCATTTTATGATTAATTTTAAGTTATTTTTATCTTCTCAGATTGAATATTATATCAGATAAGATGAGACTATTTATGATTTGGAAAATTATTTACTATATTTCAGATTGTACATTATCTTGTATATTTTTATATTGAAATCCAGCAGCATTTAATTTTATAAGAAGGTTGTCTGTGAGTAGGTGGAAAGGAATAAAACTACCCTTGTTCTTTTTCCAGCTCAAGTGATAACCTGGGTAGTATACTGTAATTGGTTTAAATTTAGATTATTTCAATAAATCTTTAAATTGATATAATATGTATTATGTTATGATTTAATAAAAGATAGTTATCTTATCATTGGGAAGCAGTGATTACAAGTGTAATGATTGCATCCTACTGTCAGACAAAGTATCACTCACTTGTTTATTCATTCAAGAAATCATTTATTAGGCAACTTTAAACTTTTATCTTTCACTAAAGTTTAGTTAAAACCCTTGAGATTGTTTACTGTTGTTGTCATTGTTAGTATGGTTTAATGAAATAATTCTTCAATATTGTCATTTGTTTTATTCAGAGTATATGATCTGATAGGAGGCATATTCTAGTAACTATTAAATAGTGATATAAAATGGACTTTACATTATTTATGTTAGATTATTATCACAATAGTTGTTTGCGTTGGTGTTAGAATTTGTCTCTATCTGATTGTATATTTCTGTAACATCATTCATATTTGATTCTATTGTAACTCCACTGAGTTAAGGCATTTAGAGTTTCTAATATATTAGAATAGTAGAATACATATAGAATAGTTCTTTTCTTTTATCCTCATCTCATCTTACATTCTTTCATATCATCATCTCACCTTTCTTAAATTCTCATCTAATCTTTTTTCATATCATCCCTTGCTCCACCATCACCATCATACTTCATCTCTCAGTTCTCTCTTTCTTTGATGTCATTTCATATCATCCCTGTCATCATCTTCATCATCACACCCTAAGAGTCATTTATTAAGGTTACAATCGGCATCTCCATTTCACTCTTCCTTTTCATATCTTCTCATTCTCATCATTTCCATTCATCAGTTCATTCTCATCGGATTCTTCCATCATCTTGTGTTTCATTTCTCTTCCATCTTCAACATCTCTCTTTCTTTCATCATCATCATCACCCCCATTTTCAATTGGTTATAATATATATATATATATATATATATATATATATATATATATATATATATATATATATATATATATATATATATATATATATATATATATATAAAAAAAAATAATAATTGTAACCTCTACTTTCTTCACTTATTCACTTTATTAGATTTATAAATGCCCAGGCGCCAATTCTATACAAGATAGAATAACATTTATAATTGTAAATTGCTTTTAAACTTATTTAAAAGTTTCTTATATTGTAATTATTCCATGGCTTAGCTCAGTTGAGGTTATAGGATATGGTATTCATATAGGAGGCAAATAAACATGATAAAAATGTCTATAACCAATAATTCTATAATGTTAAGTTAAATATGTTCTAAGCATCTATTCAATAATAAAACTGTTGCAAAATTGACAATTATTACATTTAGTATAGGATAGATAATGATGAGGGTTGGATACCTTTTATATCCACATCACAATCTATTCTAAGCAAAGTAAAATATATTATTGGCATTGTAATACTGAGATTTATCAACACCAGACAAATTAAATAAAACTTGACTTATACTGGCAAATTTAGATATTCTATAACTATGTTATGTTAACCAGATGTGTGTGTGTGTGTGGAAATGGAGAATCGAACATATATAATCAAGCAATTCATATGGGCTATTAATTCAATAAAACATTTATTAAAAATAAAAGACAAAATAAATAATAAATAAAAAATAATATTTTATGCACTTTTCTTACCAATTATATTTCTTCTACAGTAAAACCAAAATTGACTAATATTTAATATATGAATCATATATTTTCGAATATGTGTGCTTTTATAATATCATAAATATTATGTATTTTTAAAACGTACTTTTTATTAGCTTATTTATAGAACTTGGATGATGCCATAAATCAATCATCTTTTATACATATAAAAATTTATACAACACTTATCTGTTATAATCAGTGATTAACTATACAAAAATAAAGAAATGCAGGGGAAAACAATAACCAAACACTTATACCTATATACGTGAGTGTTAAATAATATCTGCAAACTCAAACTAAATAATATAATAATCCCTCGACCATTTCTATCTCCAAATACACTCAATATACTTCCTACATAACGAACTTATAACAGACAAGGTTTTAACTCTTTATTTTTATTAAATAATCTTCATTAATAAAATCAAAGCATAATAAATACAATTTAAAAAAATAATAATAATAATTTATAGCATCACGCACATATCCGAATATCTATAATCACCTATAATATAATTTCTAGATCATACAAAATAATAGATTATCATATTATAATAATATGAAATTACATTGTTTTGTTTTTTTAAAGAAAAAAAAATTGGTTGTAGATCTGTTGCAATCAATAATGAAAAATACTTATCAATATCCCATCACTACATATTAAGTTTTGTTTTTTTTTTTAAATTTGAAAGTTGAAAGAAACATACATATCATTTTCAAAGACAACAGTAAATTATAACATTAAAAAATGTCTATCTGATTGTTAAAGCATAATTTGCTAGGAATGACAATAGTTTTTTTTTATCCTAGAATTCTGTGACAGGCATTATAATAACATTTGCATGCATTGGAATTATTTTATTATATATGTGTGAATAGCAAAGTTATATAGTATAAAATTATCCTCTTGATATAAGATTTAATAGATAAACTCTTTCAATTTAAATTTTATTTTGCAGAATATTGATAGAAAATTATTAAAATTGAAAATCAAGCATTTAATTATAGCATTTAATAAGAAAATTTTAGCTAGCTTTATTTTAAACAATTTTGTCATTTTAATATTATTTAGCTTTGGTAATACTTTAAAATAAATCATAATTACTTAGCTTACCTAACATCCAGGCATTTTAAAGGTAGTGAATATGGATCATCATTTGACAGAAATTTGGAGCTGGCTTCCCCCTGGGGGGGTTATCTCCTCATTTTTATATCATTCCAGTAGTATAATAGAAAATTCTCCAAAGGTATATTATTAGAATCATCACAATGTTTTTTTATTTGTTCTAATACTCTTAGAGAGTTATTGATTCTTTTAAGCTTTTTTTTTTACATCTTCCTTGGAATTTTTTTTTTACTTTCCTTCAAGTTTTAAACTTTCTGTCTCTCTCCACTCACGCCCTCTGTTTTTTTTTATTACAATCAACTTTGGAAGTGTGCCAGAATTTTTACTTATAAAATTTTAACAATACAATATTTGAATAGTATAAACACAATAATAAAAAAAATTAAATATTAAATATTAATTTATAAATGTTATTCACTAATATACAAATAATCTTTATCATTTTTAAACATAAGATTATGAACAATACATAATTAGTAAACAATAAATAAAATATAGAAAAGAAAATTCTAATTAATAATATATCTATGTATCTGCTTAATATGACACGTAACTTTCTCTACTACATATAAACATCCTTGATGTTGTTCTTCCCCTTCTTCTACTACCAAACATGTATAATCCAAAGCTCTACCAATCAGTACACCCAATTAAAGTTTTAATTTTTTTAACTCCTAATTTTAACTAGCAAATTACATCTCAATTCATTTTGCTAAGATAATTAACTTTAACCATTGTTAACATAAATGTGAACTTCCCACATTTCTTCCTGGTGCCAACCTGGAAGGTCACAATATATATATATATATATACTTTTCATAGTAAACTGAATGTAATTAGACAGTACTTTGAACTCAGAATTTTAAGATCCCTACAACTATATATTCCATGTTATACTACTGATAGACATCACCACATGCAAAAACAAAATGTAAATTATTCTGAATATTCATATTTCATGCTGAACCAGTACTTATCAGTTGGTCCATATCACCATCTCTCACATGTATGTACTATCAGTGATGGGATTTTATTAAGATAGCAAAACTTCAAACTTTAATGGACATCTTCAATGTCTCTCTCTCTCTGACTCTTCAGCTTTCCATATCATTGAAAATTTGAGAATGGAATGTTCAAAGCCCTTGTGGAAGCCAATATTATTGTCATACTCATGTTGACATTAAGTCATTCTGACCATTCACATATAGGACATTGATGATCTGAATCAACTGATAAGTGTTGCTGCAGTATGAAATATGGGTATTGTAGATTGTTTATATATATATATATATATATATATATATATACATATATATATACATATATATATATATATATATATATATATATATGTGTGTGTGTGTATGTGATCATGGGTATCTTATATAAAATGGAATGGATAACTAAATGGATCTTGAAAGTATTTGTTCAAATCCTTAATAATTATATCTAAAGATCAATAGATATAATTTATTTATATTATGTAATAGTGAATTTTTTGGTGTTATTTTTAATAAAACATTAAAACTTTTTTGAAGGCGAAATGGGAATCACTGTTTTGCAAAAGAGTGCAGACAACCCTCTGTCTGAACCTATATGTAGAAATCACGAATATTATTATCATTATTATAAAATAATTGTTAAAACTTTACGCGAAATTTGCTAACTATTTGTAAATATATCATCATGTTTCTTTTATACATACTTGTATGTTATGTATAATCGTTTTTTTTTTTAATTATTAATGAAAAATTTATATAAATTTAATTACCATATGCCATTTTGATATTGTCATATAATTCATTTTAACACAAGATAATAAATATATTCTTAGCTGAGTATATAAAGGATATATAATTTGTGATTTTGAATTACTACACAAGTATTACGTTCTATCCTTTCAAAGAATGGACGTCCTTATCCATAATGGATCTTTATGATTTTTTTATTCGTCCCAAATAAATAAACTTTTGCATATATATATATATTACATTCAAGAAGTTTTCGAATTACCATTCCAAGCGTTAGTGGCCTAGTGGTTAGTGTAGCTGCCTTCCAGGCAGCCGGCCCGAGTTCGCTTCCCGGTAAACCTTTTGACATAGATATATAAACTTTGGTTTTCTGATTACAGTTAATTAGCATGTAAATATCTGGCAGTAATATCATCAATGACATTTTCTTTTCAGGTAAACTCTAGATATATTATAGAATAACAAATTAAAGAATAATAATTTGCAAGAAGGAAATAGTAGATGTTGAAAATATAAAGGATAATTAAATGAATTTGACTTTATTTTATGTATATAAATTAATAGATTGGGACATTTTGCCCCATTTTGTAATGACTACTACGCACATACAAATGACATATAATTTGTTAACATTTTATACAGTTTGTTGAATTTTAATTAAATAAATATTTTTTTATTTGTTTAAAGAAAAAAAATATGCTCTTACTTATGTAGTTTAATTAAATTTATATTTCATTTTTCATATTTTATAATTAAAATTATATTTGTAGAAAGAAAAATATATATTTCACCTTTCAAACTAATTAAGAGATAAAACTTTTTATAATAAAGTGTTAGAATAAATAATATAAAAATAAAGAGCAAAGAAGAAAAAAATATCTAAAATTTATAAAACTAACAAATTTAATGCTCAAAATAAAAAAAAACAAACATATTTATTGTTTGAAAATTAATTAAGGGTTTACTTTTTTTATATGTTCCTCTTAAATAATTGTATATATTTGCCAACTAATGTTCTATGCTATCCAGAAAACTTAACTTTTTCACTGCCAATTGATTGTTAAAACCACACTTTATTCAAATATAAGTAATAAATAATTATTGTATGTAACAAAGAAAAGATTTAAAATAATTTAAAATTTTAAAACGATCATTTGAATACTTTAATTATGTTACTTACATAGGGTATAAAAATAATAATAAACAATTACTTAAAAATGAGTATGACAATTTAAACTCCGAAAAAAGAAAAGAAAAAGAAAGTTACAAAGCTACTCTAGATATAATTAGACAATGATTATACAAACCAATCTGCAAACTACAAATACATTCCTATATGAATCATAATGGTCAATTTTCTGTTTATTTGTAATTTTGTGACGCGTTTTTTAGTTTTTTCAGAAGAAAACTTTTCTTTCTGAAAAACATCAAATTCTAGTCTAATTATTACTGTCAATGAATTTAATATTCATTTTACACATAGAATATTTAATTAACTTTAAAATAAGTTGTAAATAAAATTGAAATCATAGCAATTAGAATTACCATCATAATTATGTATTTATGTATAGGGTTTAAAAATACCCTTTGTTTATCTTCTGCTGATGAAGGTAGTTTATTATATCTATGTGCTCGTTGCTCATATCTGTAGATTGGCCTGAGCTATAAGTACAAACAATTAGTGGTGTTTTAATTTCTGTTCATTTATTTTTCAATGTGATCACTGAACAAAATTCTTATTATCTGTTATGCTCAGAAATTTATTTTTTTAAATATATTTCATACCAGGTGTTTAACACTTGTAACTTTACTATTCTCTCCTACAAATACAATTGACTATTAAGCATTTGCTACAGGTTATAAAGATTTAAATCTGTTTATCAATATTTTTTTTACGGAAACTCTTTTTGGACATTATTTTTACAATAATATGCTTTTTTTTTTAACAATCTTAAGCCATTTATTTTACTTTACGATAAAAAGTTTCATATCTTAATTAATTCGAAAGCGAAATATATCTTTCTCTTTCCACAAATATAATTTTAATTATAAAATATGAAAAAAAAATGCAAATTTAATTGAAATACTTAATTAAGAGCATATTTTTCTTTAAACAAACAAAAATATTTATTTAATTATAATTTAAAAAAAGTATAATAACATATCTTATTTATATCTGTGTAATAGGTATTATAAAAGAGGACAAAATATCTCAGTATATTTATTTATAAATAATGTAATTCCAAATTAATTTAATTATTGTTTATGTTTTCAACAACTACAGTTTCATTCCTGCAAATTATTATTCCTCAATTTGTTGTTCTACAACATATCTTGTGTTTAATTGTAATAAATTTATTGCCTTTGATTAATTTAATTTTTATGGTTAAACAAATGTATTTACCTTCATTGGTTACAGTGCATAAAATGTGATCATTATCTTATTTAAAATAGACTCCCATATGAATATTTGTAAGAACTTTGGTATTACAAAGCATTTTGAATACCTTTATAAGCTGATTTTAAATAGACATCTAAATTTTGTATAAAGGAAATGTGTATGCTTTCGTTATTATTCTTAGATACCACAATTATACAATTAATAATTCAAAATAGAAATAGAGAATAGAATTAGAAATACAACACTGGATTTTAGTTATAAGTATAAAAAACAGTCATTACATTTTTATGTCATGTGTGAGTGTATGTGCTTGAGAGTCTTTAATTGTTTAAATTTTTATTTAGCAATGATTGATTTAGTTGCTAAAATATTGGTTAGATGATAAATTATTTATTAAAACTCAGTTTAAAATTGTTTGCAGTAAATATCTCAGAACTTTATAGTTATGATTTATTTATTTTAAATAAATATTTGTAAAATTATTTTTTTTAAAACCCAGAAATGAAATTTTACTGCCTTCCATTTAAAAAATATTAACTGTAATGTTTTGAGCACTACAAACCATAGCAACTTCTTTCAATATTTCTCTGACAATGTAATATGTTTTCACTGCATCATGGATATTATTATATTATCCAGACATCATGTGACCATTGGTATAAAAATGGACTATAAAAAATCAGAAATTTTGTAAATGATTCTATTGATGTAGGCGCTCAACAAGTGTAAATTTTAAATAGCAATTCTTTTTACACATCTGATGGCAGGCTATGTGTATATGTAGGGTTATGCCTTATACCTTCTTTTCATCATCCTGGAAAAGAGATAACATCACAACAAAATAACCAAAAATCATCATTCATTTAATTCATAATTTCTTTATTTTAAAAAATCTCATTTATAATAGACAACTGGTAGCAGAAAATAGACAAATTGATTTGTGAAATTTCAGTCTCAATATTTACTAAATCATTGGAGTTTCTTCAATTAAAATATAAGAATAGATAGTTGGTATGTTTTGGAAAAATTGCATTTCTTAATACTTTTTGGTGAAAGATTTCCCATGAACTATCATAAAAATAATTGCTTTTTCTTCACCATATGAAGTGATATCTAAAAGTCTCAAAAATATGAATCTGATGTCATCTTCAGTTATAAAAAAAACTATTTTAAAATAACAGTAGTTTTTAAATTCAAATATGCTGATTATAAATTTGTTATTACAAAAAAAAAAAAAAAAAAAAAATTAGATTTTTAAGAAATGAGGGAAATATTTTTTTTGCTATAAATTATAGATATTAATTTATTAGTGGTATGATCAGAATTATTAATCTATTGGATTAAAGACTGAAAAATAATGGATTAATTTTATATCTTGAATTACTGAAGTGCTGAATGCTAAGTTTTGGTTTACAATGGTAAAAGGAATTAAGTTGCTCCATATTACAAACTATGAATTTGTGTTCAATGTTTAAGTAATTACATTAAGGTTTATCTGTGTAAATTTGTGAATAATATTCAAAAGATAATGGATCATGAAAAAATATTTAAGTGCTACTCCAGAATTATGGATCATTTAAACAAATATCAGACATGATAAATGATCAAAATATAAATAACTTTAAGAAGAGATTATCTTAGTTTAATCAGCATACTAAGTAGAATTTAGTAATTTTATGCTATTTCCAGAATGGATGATATTATAAAAGTAAAATGAAGTGTTCAATAAATCAAATGGATTATTTTATTATGCTTTCTACTTCCTTACTTAATTCATATTATAGTGTTTGATAATATAGTAAAAGTTATCTTAAATATTATTGTATTCAGGTAAAAATGTAATATTTTATTTAATATTATGATTAATATTATATATGTAATTTATTTTAAGATTGGCTTGTATAAATGTATGTAGCTATCAAACATATATTAAATGAATGTAGTCAAATATTAATAATTCTTATGAGTTCTTAATTAGCAAATAGTTAGAATTATAAATTTATTAAAAAAGCCTTATTTCAAGCCCAAAATGGACAAAATAGGAAACAAAATGATGATAAATCAGTTATTAGAATTTGTGTTCCATATGTAAAGGGAACTCCAGGCAGTATTGGACATATATTAAAATGCTACAATATAAATACAGCGTTTTCTACTCATCAAAAGATCAGCAATATAATAACCAAGCCTAAGGATTCAATCTCTCATTAATCTCATGGCGTTTATCAAATCTCATGTGAAAATTGTAAAGATTTTTACATAGGTATGAGTACGCATTACATCAGTGATAGGAGAGATGAACATGCTAATGCAGTTAAACATCCCTCATCATCATTAGGACTCTCACTCCATACTGTAGATTCAGGTCATATTTTTTTTCTAGTACCAGGATCATAGCCAGATGTGATAATCTCTATTAGCACAAAACTAGAAAAGCCATTGAGATACTTAAAAGGCCAGATTGTATCAATAAACAAGATGATACATGCAAAGTTCCTCCTATTTGGGAATTAAAAAAAAAACATTCTTAATTTAATATTTTTGCTATTGGTGGAACTTTAATATTTTTTTCTTCAAATCAGTGATTCTAGCACCTCTACAACCATCTTTCTAACTTTTATCACCCAGTAGATGACTTGTGTGATCAAGCTGAAATGTCAGTATATCAATATTGCTATTTTATAATGTGGATGAACCTACAAAATATGTCTTTTATATATGCAATCTGTGAAAATCTTCATATCAATATATATATATATATATATATATATATATATATATATATATATATATATATATATATATATATATATATATATATATATATATATATATTTGACTCATGCATGTTAGTATTAATTTTCCACTGATATCTAATGTATAATAAGTCAATTTAATGATTTAATTGCAACTTGTGTTGATGATGTAGCACCCTTCTGGTGTTCATTCCTGTAATTAAATTCAGTAAAGGATCTCAAGACCAAAACAAATAAGTACAATCTGGTAAATTATCATCTAGGCCTGGTAAGTAATGATTTGTACTTGCATATTTTGGCAGATTGAAAATTTGTTTGTAAATGGAATACTTGCTTGGTTGATAAAGTAAATCAATTAAGAATGTTAACACATTGACTGTTTAAAATTTTAATAATTATTATCTTACATTATTAAATTGGGGTTTATTTTGTGAAATAGTAATACAAACTATTCCTATTTAATGTGAATGTGTTAACAACATAGTATGACAAACACTTGATTTATCCCAAGTTCAAATTAGTTTATAGGAACGAACTTTAATATTTATTAAATATGTTATTAATATTTTTTATTAGTGTAGTTATTTGTTCTTGATATTGATTTTTATATTATTCAATAAATTATTTGTTTATATTAATATTTCTCTTTGTCCTTCTTAAATAAACATTGTCATTTCATTTCACATGCACTATATTAAAGGTCACATTTGAAATAAAGATTTATATACAAAACTTATTTGGATATAAAACATCATTGCTGTATTAATACAATCTGAAAATAAAATATTATTAAATAAGATCATTGCACACAAATCTACTCTTAAACTGTCATGCATAAAAGCACTACATATTCATACATTTATTAGATTAACCCTGGGATAAATTATTATTTATGTTTGCTAACCTTTGTTTTTGAAAACACAGATTAAAATTACTTCTTAGTTAAAGCTTGAAATAAGAAACAATAGTTGTAAAGAGTTTTATGATTAAAGAAAATATGAGCAAGAGTACACAGATGATGATGATAATTATTATTATTATTATTATTATTATTATTATTATTATTATTATTATTATTATTATTATAAAATTTTGAGAACGTTAAGTTCATTATTTTATTAAATATTTATGATTTCATTAGAGTCCATAATAATTATAGACAAAGAGAAAAATGTTACAGTGTAAACGCCCTTTCTTTCTTCTCAACCAGAAATCTCATCCCTACCTGAGTGTTTTTTTATTTGTTTATTGTTTTCAATTTTTGGGCTGGTTCAATTTTGGAGGCCTCATAAAAATCATTGCTTTTAATATATACAAAAACTGCATGAATTTTGTAACTAAAACAGACAAGCCACGAAATAAACTCTAAAACACAACTGATGATTTTCCTTTTACTTTTCGACTTCTCAAGTGTAATGGTCTAAAACATAAATTTATTCTAAATTCCTACTTCCACCTCACACACTCTTAATGTTAAAAGAAGTTTTATGCAAGTTATATATATATATATATATATATATATTGTAACCTAGTGCATATTGATATATTTATTCTTCATATATATATATATGTGTGTGTGTGTGTGTGTGTGAAGAATAAAAGTAGGGTTAAAATAAATATCTTAGTTCTGCAATAGACATTCATGAATGAGATCCAGACCACACTTTTAATTTTGATGAGGATACGATTGTATTCTTTCAAGGAAATGAAATTATACAAAGAATTAAAGTTTCGTTATTATTATTTTTTTATTAATAAAGATGTGTATGATATAAGTGGGAAATGTGGGTAATATGTAGTATAAATTTGTTATGTTTTAGTCCTGTACTTTTGAGAAACCTGCTTGTAGCAGGGAAATTGATTGCATTTTAGAGTTTACTTGCTTTTTGAGTCTGGGTACATGTGAATGTGGTCTAATTTTTCCAGTGAAACTAGACTTTCAGGTGTTTAATCTGTTTGAGTATATATAAAAAATATCTTTTTTTTTTTTCATTAACTTAATTTTATTGCATGTTAACTTTATAAAACCTTTATAATTATATGCCAATTCAAATTATAAATTAATTCAAGTATTTTTATATGTCTTGAACATTATTAAAATTTCCTTTAATATTTTATTGTATTAATTCAAAATTGTTTGTGGTTGAGGTTGTTTTCAAGTATTTAGCCTAGAAATATATTTTTCCTATGTAGTAAGAAATTAGTGTTACAACTAGAATTGCTTTCATATACTTCTTAGTATCTCAAATTAACCAGTGATAATAATTAGGTCCAAATTTTAGTATCATATATTAATGTTAAATTTGATTACTTATAATAGAGTATTTCTATCTAAATTAATATTTTAATACTAATAAACGAATTGTTTGTCTTTTAAATGAACGAATATACTTTAATGGTTACCCACTTAATCTTAATGATATTATGTAATATCATTAAGATTAAAAAAATTAAAGCAAAGCAGATTGGTTCTTTTAAAAGACAAATAATTAGTGTATTAATATTAAAATAGTTACTAATTTTCAAGGGTAACAATTTGAACGAATATGCTAGCATTTATTAATTTTAGTTTACAATGTTAAATGTCATTTTAATTACATTTAAATTAATTAAAATATTATGGTGAAATCTCATAAACTTCTAATTTATTTAGTTATTTAAAATAGACATAATAAACATCTCCATACTTCCCCCATTCATATTAAATTCTCTTAAATAAAAATATAATGAAAGATAAATGACCTCCTAGATACATTTCGTGCTGAACCAGCAGTCACCAGTTGGCCCAGGTCACTGTCTCTTATATATATCTTTATTATATGAAAAGTATTTATCATTATATCTTTATTTAAGTGAATTTAAAAAGAATGGGGAAGTATGGAGCTATTTATTATATCTATAAGATATTTCATACGAGAAAGAGAAAGGTTAATAACTCCGTGTGTGTAAAATAAATAAAAAATCAGATATATTAATCTTTAACTGACGTTTAAAGTTTTTGTCTGTGCTAGAGATAATATCTAGTTTCGATAATGATTAGTAAAGGTAATTATTGTATTTATTTGAAATGAATGGCGTCGGAGTTGTCAGTGGAGGGAGTTTGATAGTGGTAAATGAAAATGTAACAATTATTTTAAATACATATAAAAAAATAATGTAATATTTTCTTTTTAAACAATATATTTTCTTTTGTTGTATTTTATTTTAGTTCAGTGTAATATTTTTTTCTTTAATAAAATTATTTTAGATAGCATGCGTTAATTAACAATTCTGAAAAAATACGTGATTGAGTTTCTATTTTTAGTTAAACTACACATACAAAATTGACCTTTAAAACATTAGACACAAAGATTACAGGAAATATTAAAAATATGTTTTTCCAATCAATCAAAAAGCAGTGGCATGACTAGATCTAGAAAAGGTACACACTAGATTACGAGAGAACTACAGAGATTATTGAAGCAAGGCATTTCTAGCAGAAAAACATACACAAAAAAGAAAGGAATGTCACTGTGTCTTAACTACAGAATTAGTTATATATTCAAAATTTTAAATTGTTATTTTTTTAAAAAAATAATATGCTTCCTTAAGAAACATTTTAATTCATGAGCTAATATTTATGCTGAATTCACTGAGAATCCAAAAGTCAACATTTTTTAAGAAGGAAAAGCAAACTAAAGATGTCAAATAATTATTTATTCTTAATTATTGAAATAAATTTGTTAATACTGGTACATTGTGGGAATTACATATGAAATGTTCTGTTCATGTAAGAATTCTTAATTATTTTAAATGGCATAATTACAATGAATTATATTATAAATATAACATGCCTTATATTTTAGAAATAAAGTTATTGGGACCTCATATTTAACAATATTTATGACAGCATGTTAAGTGATTTAAATATGTATTTTAATATTTGAAAGATCAATGAGTTAACAAGGACATTTACAATGCTTTATTTTGAAAATATTTAAAAAACAAAAGTTGTTTCATGCCTTTGCTGGTGATAAGAAAGAAGAAAAAAATCATTTATTTATATTTCTATTTTATGCTTAAAACACTCTGAATTGAAATAAATGAATTTTTAAATCTATCCATATGATGTAAAGATGTTCATTTTTTATTAAGATAGCAAGTATATATACTTTTATTAACCGGCTTTATTCTTCTCCTTTGTAAAACTCTACAGCTATCCATATCTTTGAAAATATGATGATGGAAAGTTCAAAGTCCTTGTTTATGCCAATATTGTAGTCATGTCCACATTGTTTTAAGAATTTGAACTCAGATTTGTAAAATTTTTCCAGGCATCTATTATATTCAATATCAATACTACGTTTGATCAGAAATGATCCAGACCAACTGATGAGTGCTAGTTCACAATGAAATTTATATATTGAAGATTTTTTTTTTCATATTATGTGAATACATGTATTGGATATATTATATAGAGTTGATGACTATATGAAGGTTGAAGATCTGCATTAATATCATATTTAATAACATATAGGTTAAGTAAATATACTATAATTGTATTTCAATATTACATATTCGGACTGTACTCTGCCCCTCTCCCTTCTTTGTAGTTAAATAGGCATATTAAGATCCTACGTATACATGAACAGACTGACTTAAGTTTAACATGGATATGACTATAATATTAGTATCAACAGGGGATTTTTACTATTTCATGATCAGATTTTTTATGATATGGATGTATGAAGAGTTAGAGAGTGAGGAGAAATAATGTTGGACCATTAAAATGTGTAGATTTGATATCTCAATATAAACCAAACACTGATTACATATATGTGTGCAAGATGATCTAAACCAACTGATGCATGAAATGCATATACTGGAGATCATTTTTATTTTTTAAATGTATGTGGTCATGTGTATCAGTTATATTAGATAGAGTGGATGAGTGTAGTGTGAGTTTTAATTGCCTTTGATTATATCTAACTTAAATTTATATATTATACTGGTATTTCAATATTGCATATTCAACTTGTATTCTTCTAATCCCTGTTTTGTATGTTTAAATGAACATATTAAGGTTCTAAATATGAAAGATCAGATTGATTTAAAGTCAACATGGGTATAACTATAATATTGGCATCATTAAGGACTTGACCATTCCATCACTAGATTTTTCAATAATATGGATGGTTGAAGATTAAAGAAAGGAACAGATTAAAGCTGGTTTATTAAAGTGTGTACATTTGCATATGTGTGTGAGAGAGTTGATGATTAGGATCCACTGATTGGTGTTGGTTCAGCATGAGATACCTATATTGTAGTCCATTTATATTGGTCACATGTATGTAGTTATGGACATCAGTTATATTGGATAGAGTGGATGACATTATGGAGATTGACAGCCTGGGTTCCAATCCCATTTAATTACATCTAACTTAAGTATATATACTATACTCATATTTCCACAACAATAATAATTGTATTCACACATTGCTAGATTATTGAATATAGTATGCCAATTTATGTATGCATAAATTGAAAATTTCATACCAGACTTCACGAAAAAAAAAACAAATTTGGCTTAAATAACGCATGCATTACTTATATTAGCCTAATGATTAAACATTATTCATATTGAAAAGTCCTAGCCCTATGTGTTATTAATTATAAGTATAAAATGCAGAATATCCTATGTATGGGACTTAAATTGTTCATCATATTATATTAATATGTATGTCACACTTTAAGATGTTCACATTGGAAATTTCAGGTAATACCTTGTTAATTTTAAAATGTTCTACTTCCACACTTATGAATTCTATGTGTTTAAGATGTTGGGGTCCTATGATATTTGAGGAGACTAGTTCTGTATAAAATATATTATATATAATACACATGTTATACAGACAAGATGATATTTTTGTCCATTTACTAAAACAAAACAAGACTTGTTTCAATTTCATTTGTTGAAAAAAAAAAGAATCGATGAGAAAACAGCTGCTCTTTTATGAAGCAGTAAACAAGAGTTCAATTTACTTTTACAGAGGCAATTCTACTTCGAATCTAATGTTAATAAACCTTCATTATAAAGAAGATAACACATATATGTATATACCAGTATTTATTTTTTGATTATATTATTCTTTTCAAAATGTCATTATTTTTAGAGACTGTAGGAGATAAGTAATATTGTATATTTGTATGTTAAAAAGAAATTAGAATATATATATAGTAACCAAATTAAATAGACAGGGGGTAGAAAGAAAGAGAGGAGAAGAAAGAAAGAAAAGAGAGAAAGAGAGAGTAAGGAGAGGGGAAATACAGGGAGTATAGGGAATAGAAGAGAGAGAATAAAGAGAGACAGAAGAAGAGAGGGAGTAATAAAAATATAACATTACAGACTCTTCAGCCAGACACAGCGGGGTTGCAATAAAATTTACAAAGGTGATAGTACATATATATCTATAGCAAGATGGAGGAAACTTTATACAATACTGTAGCATCAACAGGGCATAATAATAATTTAAAATAAGTAATTAAGGAAAAATTCTACTATTCAAATATTTATAAGACTGAACCTTACATCAAATCACATTCCCTGAGCACAACAAGTTTGTGAGTAAAACAAAAACAAATATCCTGCCAAAATTTCTTATCTCATACTTTGGAATAAATACTATCCTTGCTACTGCTTCTGATAGCATGATTTTAATAAAATAAATGAAACAAATATCACAAGGTGTGCTTTTCTTCTAGCACAGGTAATAAATAAGAAATTCTAATTCTACACTAGTCCTACTGAATGTTGTGATATAGAGAAAATTATATAAATCACTGCACAAAACAACAAGAGTAAATGATCTCAGGATTCCTACTGTAACTTTTGTGAAATTAACTAATATGAAGTTGCCTATTAAAAAAATGAATAGGTGAATGGATATGTGGATAATATCCTGGCTGGCTATAGGAGGCAAACACTTAACTTGAGTGGCCACATCCCACTATAAGATAACAAAATTTATCAAAATTATAGAAAAGGACAATCACATCAATATTTAATTAAATAATTATAATATTCAAAATCTAGATTAATTAAAGCCCTTTACCCAGGACATCACTTGAGATGAAAAAAGACAAGGGTGCTTTTTATGTTATTCCACCTTCCCACAGGCAACTTTCATAGGTAACTAAATGTAAACCAAACCCTGACATTAAAATAATTACAATAGTATACAGTCTAAATAACATGGATAATCTTCTGAGATGAATCCATTTTCACTTTATAAAAGATAATCATCTATCTTACAAGATAACATAGTTTCAAAATACTTCTTAAACAAACTATTACTTTGGTGTCTAGAAATGCAAAATTATCTGTTACAGTGATTTTATCCAGAAACCACAACTATATGCATAAATTTATTATTTCTGTGGATATGAAAGTATTCTCTCCAACATTAATTAAATGAAATATTTAATATTGTGAATCCATGACACTAACATAAAAAAATAAACAGAAACTAAATTTATTTTAAATAAATGCTTAATTAATTTATTTACAATATAATGCAAAAAAACAAAACAAAAAAAAAAACACACACACAGCAACATTGCCAAAATATGGCTGTTAACAATGTAGTCATTTGACTAACAGTATTTAAAATTTTTTAGGATCTTACAAATAAATGCTAATGCTTTTTTAAAATAAATAAATGGTTTTACATAAATCACCCTACATAACAGTTTAATTAAATGAAGAGTTAACACTAGCTAATTCTTCTACATCTCCAAAATAAACAATCCTTTAAACAATTTTGGGCCTTATAAATTTATATGTTTTATAGCTTAATAACATATAATTTATTTTGATTTATTTATTCCAAATAAAACATTTATCAAAATTAGTAACCATAATTTATGGACTGATTTCTCAATACCTGAAATTATCAGCTAAGTAAATTTAAGCAATAGCTGGTATATCTAAAATAAATTTCAAACTACAAGTAAATACTTTCTATTATTTAGACTTTTGATCTAATAAATATCTAAATGACTGAATGAAATAAGCACTCATAAGAAGTCTCTTGCATACATAAAAAAATTAAAATTTACTGTCCAAATAATATAAATTACACAAAGTGTTAAAAATAAATGACTTATACATCAATGAGAGAAGTTCTGGATGATCACAGCATCTGCATAGCATGTGTGGATTACACTTATTGGCCATATGATTGCAAAGTAAACATTTAAAATTACTAATTATTGATGGTTGGCCCTGTGACTGATTATAGTATCATAATAGCACAATACAAACATTGTTACACTTTTAAGCATGGAAATAACTGTGTACAACCTGAATAAAACAAATCCTTCAAACTAACTTATCTTGTGATTACATATCAAAACACAATACAACCTCACCTACTATGGTGGAAAACTAGCTTTAAATACATTATGAGCGATAGGCCAAAATAGACTCCACAGAGTAAACTAACAAAAATCAATAAATGCATCATAAGAGAGGTGGATTCCAACACCTACTTCTGAGGCAAAGAGGATGCCTGGATTTTTGTCACAGTGTATCAGGATAACATAGAAAGACCCACCAATAACTATAGTAGCCTCTCCAGGAATCTAGGTACCTTATAATAATCACTGTACATAAGCACTATCACCTCATGAAAAAGCAATATAATAAGTATGGAGGACATTGTCTACACCATCAAGCACAATAATAAATATAACAATACTATAGCTAACAATGACAAGATACAAACATCACTATAACTAACTAAAGTCATATTCAAAATTGTAATCATATTAGCAATAAGCAATGTCTGAACTATCAAATGGAATTTTTAATTCAAAAGGCTTAAATAATTATTAATAAAGAAAATTAATAGCATATGAATTTTTTGGCACAAAAATTACACAATACATACATGTATGAAATATCAAATATCAAAATTATTATAGCAAGTGGACATGGATAATAATGTGAATAAGGTGTGAGAATGATAATTGTCAGTGCATAAAATATTAGCAATTATAATTTTTATTGCATTTATGCAAAATTATAAACTAAAAACTTCTGATCATTAATTACTTGGGTTGTTTAGAATCTGAGAAAACTACCATACATTTAAAATAATTATAGTAAGAGATAAAATTTCAACTGACCCAAAAATAAATAATGTATAATTTAGCTAATCAAGTACATACCAAACATATAATAAATATTACCTGTTAAAGAGCAGAGTATCTGCACACTATGATAAATTTAAAATTCCATAAATTAAATACCTAGCAGATTTGTAATAATAAATAGTAATACATTTAATATAACAAAATAATAAGTCAAACATTTCATCAGATTTTTTTTTTACTGCCCAAAAATAAAAAAAAAGAACTGAGTTCATAAGTGAGCTTCATGCTGAGCCATCTGTTAAGTGCATATAATATCAATTCTTATTGCAAAACTTCCAGTCAGAGCTATTATTTCATACATGGCAAAAGAATTTCCCAAACAAAACATATACAACAGTTCTTATGTAGTATAGTTCTAAAAATATATAATCACATCCAAATATAAACAATAAGATAAATGAAAGTAAATAATAATGAGTCATGACAGAGTAATGACAATTTTTTAATATAATAATTCTTTCAGCTGATAGACAAGTCCAGATCCTGTAGGTTGTTTACTTAATTATGTAGTTTCATTTTTAATTTTTTTATAGAATACATTTTAAAGCACTTTGAAACTTATGGGTGGAAAATAAGAAAATGTGTCCAGGTTATTAATTAAAACATTTGCATAATGTAATTTATAAAGCATTCATTAATAGAAAATACTCCAACATATCAGGATGTCTTTAGAAATTTTTCTAATAATTCCATATTATAAGTTGATAAATTAAAATTTTATACTTTTTTGAATAGCAACTAATTCTCTTTCTTAAAATTTTGAATTAAAGAGTTTCAGCATAGCAATACAATTATTTTTTTAAATTCCTTTAGTCTGTTTTCTTTCACACACGAAGAACTAATCTAAAGCACATTAATTATTTAAACATTTTTAAGAGTTATTCCTTTTTTAAACAGTTCTAGCATTCAATAATATTAATTATTAAGCAGGCAAATTAATATAATAATGAAAACTCCATAATGTTAGTTAATGAACAGATAAAACTAATATAAATGCATTTTAAACTTTTAAAGACATACAGTGTCTAGTCTTATGCATTTTAATTTTCTTCTTTTAATATTTATTCTGTTCATGAAATAGCTAAGCAAAAACAATAACTGGAAAACTGTTTGTACAATTTCAATAATATTCATAAACGAAAGTAACACCTAATTTTCTTTTAAGCTTATTAATGACTGGAAGGTTGCTATTCTTCCACATGCGCCTTACTATTACTTTCAGACAGCCAATAGCTGTTAAAACAGCGGTCTGAGATGCGATCAGGCCTAGACACACGACAGAGATTTTTTGACAAGAAAAGAATGATACCAATCTTATCTTTTACTTAACTTTATATATATATATAAGCCAGTCTTAAGCATCTTGGCTTGAAAGCATGGATATATAAACATATACATTTATTACTCACTGAGTTATTAATTTATGATATTACAGCGCGAAATCTTAGATTTACTACACCACAATTTTCTAGATGTTAATATAAGTTATCAGCAACGTATGTAAATAATATTTTGTTTAAATCGCATGTTGTTGTTAAATTAGTACTGACTGGAAGGTTGCTATTCTTCCACATGCGCCTTACTATTACTTTCAGACATCCAATAGCTGTTAAAACAGCGGTCTGAGAAGCGATCAGGCCTAGACACATGACAGAGATTTTTTGACAAGAAAAAAATGATACCAATCTTCTCTTTTACTTAACTTTTTTTTTTAAGTTTATTCTGAAATTAATCTTATTCAATTGACTTACACTAAAAATAAAATTTCTCTGTAGCATCATTTTTTATTATTATAATTAAAAAAGTTTAACTGCAATTTAAGTATCAGAGGAATCGGAGTATCATAAAATATTTATTTGGAGCACGTTGCTAATTGTAGAATAACCAAACTTAAGTTAACTACTTTTACAAAAGCAAATAATAGAAATGTTAAAAAAATACTTAACAAATTGACTTGTTGTGTCAGTGTATGTCAGAGAGAGAGAGAGAGAGATAACTATCAGACAAGATGAACCAGGAAGAGTCAAGAAGAAGCACCCCTTTCCATCTTGAAAAACCTTTATTTATAGTATTTTTAAATTACCCATCTTTTCTTATAAAGCTGTCAATTTTTTAAAATACCCAATCAAAAAACTGTTATACATTCTTCCTTTAAAACTCATTCACCTGATAGTTCAATTTATTTGTGATGTTATTTTGATAAAGGTGTTCTAAAAAATGATATATGATCCAATGAACTAATTTGGAATAGTTTTTTTTTACATAATTAATATATATATACAAAAAAATAAATCACATTTATTTTTTCTAATGATTGAATTACCTTAAAATATTTAGTAATAATTATTTATTGATTATAATTATTACTACCATTATTTGTTAAATTTTTTTTTTTTCATTAAAAAAAAAGAGTTTAAATAACTCCAAATAAATCACTTTAGCCATTATAAAACATAATTTCCCAGCACTCACACACATATACACAGACATTTAACCCAAGGAAATAATGTTCCAAATTTTAACTTAATTTATTAATAATTGCTTTTAAAAAACTAATTGTAATTTATAATAATGACCTAATAAAACATTTAAAGATATTTAATGCTAAACTAAACAAATTTAACACGACTTCTAATAAACTAATATTTTTAACTTTTATGCTATTATCCTAAAATTAATAAAATCTAACATTAAACTACGTTGATATTTTCTGCTCTCCTAATTATTAAACTATCACTAAATATTATTGACTGGCACATACGACAATACAACTGGTTAATTAATTAATAACTACTATTACTGAAAGAAATTTAAAAGTTACACTTAAAATAAATATAAAAGTAATACATCTACTTTACATACAAGCGGTATTAAAGTATTTTACAATAAGACTAATGTTTGTTACACATTTTACTTATGAGCTAACTATTTTTTTAAAGAAATCAGGTAAACATAAAAATTGGTTAAGGCAAAGTCAGCAATTGGGACAAGCGTGAGAGCAACCTGGTCACTCTCTCTCTCTCTCTCTCTCTCTCTCTATATATATATATATATATATATATATATATATATTGTAACCTTATTTAACGGAATACTACTTTACAATAGAATCCGGCTAACTGAGATAACTAATGTTTTATAATTAAGTTGCATAAATGCTAACTATTAAAATAATACAACATAAAGACTAATTCAAAAACATAATATCTAATAAAATTATGTCTTTTATTTACTAATTTTAGGAAATCTTAGAACTATAAAATATTATAGCACTTAGCTTTTAACTAATTAGTAGTCCAAACTTTACTACTTAATCCATTCATCTACCAAGGAATCTAATTAATAGCTAACTCTTTATTGTAAACAAAATAAGGTACTATTTAAATAAATAAATATTATTATTATAAAATTTCTAACATAAGGCATTCAATAAGGTACTCTAAATAAAACATTGAGAATACATCCCAAGTGATATACCCAAAATAGCATAAGAAAATACATTTACTAAAGCTGTTATGTAATACTTTCATGTTTTTAAAATACACATATAGCAATCCTAAATATAATTTATGGATGATTCACAAAAAAATAACAATAAAGTATTTGATATTTCTTTACTAATATGTTAGTTAATACCAAACTCTCTAAATAACACTAATAATACTACTAATAAAAGAAATCATAATACTATTAATAGTTGTAATAATAGAAATAACAATGATAATCATCTCAGGTTCATCTCTTAAGAAATTAATAAAACAAATCAATGTGTTAATACCCTGTAGTTAAAGATAATATGCGATTTTATAAAATATTTAAATACTCCTATGACTCTCCATAAAATAATCTACTTAATGGTTAAAATTCAGGAATAAAACAAAAATAAAAGTATAATAAATTTAAAGTAATTGCATTATATCATACAATCCTTTGTCTAAATCTTATAAACAATGCAACAAATGAAATCTTAATCCAGTCAATTTACACATATACTTTAACGTTTTTTTTTTTTACTCATTTGCTTTCAATATGAAAATAAAGATAGGAGCTTTCAATGTTTGAGGTCTAAACTCAATTCAAAAAAAACTTCCAGCTAAGTAAATGGATTCAATTTACACAGCCACACAACCTGGGTCTTCTAGAAACAAAAATATATAGTGGGTCTCAGATTGACCTCACAACCTTTTTAAGGACCCAAAACTTTTCCACCTTCTCACGAGATTCATCATCGCCATCAGGGAGCATTGCCCTGGTCATCACAAGGAGTTGCCAATTTTCATCCTTTAAAATTAAATATATATATATATATATATATATATATATATATATATATATATATATATATATATATATATATATATATATATATATATATATATATTATTTCAAACCCTTTTTAAACCCCTTTTTACCACTTTGCTGTTGCACTTAACATAATTCTTGTTTACATACCTCCTGAACCAATTGTCATCCAAAGATTACTACTTACCATCAACTCTCTACCATGAACCTCTTACCCTGTTGTTTTAATGGATAATTTTAACATGAGTTATCACACTTTTATTTTAAAGTAGCTACATCAACTTACAATACCAATAATGAGTGCTAAACGTTTCTTACCACCCAACTCCATCTCTTTCTACAACAGTCATTACACCTCACTTATTGACCTGTGCTTTTATTCATCCATGCTTCATCATTTAATTAAGTTAACACTTAATCCTTCACTCTTCTCTGATCACTTTAATCAAATGTTTGAACTCAATATAAGTATAATGCAAGCATGAACAATTCAACTTCATAAAACAATAAGAATTATTGTTTCTACACACACTTCTTAAACATATATTATGTTATTTAAAGTCAGCACTATGCAACTTGATCCTGTCCAACAGTACATTTTTTATCAACATTCTGTCATTTAATATAAATCATATGACCCAAATGACACCACCACCCTTATGACTGTAACTTTGACCAATGAGCTACACAAAAGAATGACCATGTGTACATATGCTTCAGATTTTTACATACATATAAAAATACTTACCTAAATATATAATGACACCTGCAACATTCTAAAAGAGTGCCTTGCCACAACTAAGAAAAAATCTGTTCAACAAAACAACACACCTTGTCATGAGGGTACATTAGATGGGCTCTGGAATATATTTCCATTGTCAGAATTCCATAAGTACTTGAAACCAATGGTATTACCAAAGCTGGACAATATATGATAGAGCCAATATACAAATATTTCAAACAAAATATGCAGTCACATTGTACCTTCACACCACTTGAAGATCTATTTGGTCAATCAGAGTAAAATAAACTTTTCCATGCTACTGATTTCTTGCTGAAGCTAATCACAATTCCAAACTCTTGTCATCCAGGGCACACAGAATCACTAAATTTGTATTCTCATATCTCAGTCAGATTATCACCACATATCTATGTGATTTAGCAAATTATTTATCACAAAGGCTATATAACATAAAAGGTCTATGTCACATTCAACTAAAAACAAGCTTCAATATCCTATCTATCTAATCTGTGACCAAAATCCTGGAAAAGGTTCTAAAAGATAAAATCAAAACCATATCTCCTCCCTCTATTATCACCAATGCAACATGCATAAAAGGCTCCTCAGCTGGACAAGCTGCCCTCATTTTCAAAATGGTTGTAAATTCAGTTATAGAGCAGAAAAATATTTTCCAATGGCTGTTCAAATGTGAGGCTGCTGTTGACTTGATTCCTAATGTAATAAAATTTTAATTCAGGCACTTGCAGACACCAAAATACTTTGCTCTCTTTTATACCTACTAATCAATCTACTTCTTAATCATGAAATCTATGTTACAATTAATGATAGAACATCATCTTCCTTCTCTCCTCACCAATTCATCTCTCAAGGATCTCCATACAGTTTTTCATTATTTATGTTTTACATGAACCCTCTCATAAACAAAATACAACAAAAATTACAAGGAATCAAAATTCCACACACTGGACTATATATACTGAGTATTGCATACATGTATTATCTTACTGTTTTTCTTAATCCAAAAAACAACTATCTACTTTGGAAAAAATACTTAATAAATATACCCTCAAAAATAAACTCAAGATCAACATTAACAGAATGTGAGCTTGGTTTCTTTACGCTGGCAAGATAAATACACAAGTTTGTCATGGGAAACCAACTAATTCTCTTGGGTTTCTTTCATATCTAGGGCCCTCTGCAATGAGACAAAAGATCCACAAAAACTGAAAGTTGATATTGAAAACACAATCACTTTTTTTTTCGAAACCAACCTATCACTATATGCAAAAGTATAGCTTTTCAATCAACATATAACTACAAAAGTAACCTATTACTCACCAATCATAAATTTCACTAAACCTTTCAATTCATTCATTTACTCACACTGTAGCAATCTATTATGGCACAGAAAAGTAGTCTCCATCTCTGTAAAACAACTTAGTCTTCCACAAACCAGAAATGGATTAGGTAATCACTTCATTTAAATTTTTCACAAACGAAAAAGTATTATTATCCTGGATGCTCTGATAAGAAGTTTTCAAGCTCTTGAATGCATCCTTCAAATAACACATGCAGACTGATCACCATCTTCACATGAATATTTGTCTTTGCTTGTAACCCAACATCAAAGCATTTATGATCAGGTATTTTTTGGGTGTTTCTAGATACACCTATTGGACTATGTATAATATGATGTACCCAGACATACTGATCCTCACTCACCTATGCTAAATATAAACAACAGTTGTTTGATGCAGTGATTCAAAAATGGTCATTGGAACCCAAATTTTTGACTTTCTTTTAAAGGTAAATCTTTATGCTTTACCTGCCTCCTATTTCCTTAAATACCACAAGTTTTACAAAAAAAAATGATGCTTTTTGTTCTTTGTGTCACATGGACAAAGAAGCACAACAGCACCTATTTTACACCTGATTAGCTCCAAATATCTAAAAAAATATGATTAACACATATAGACAAAATAAAATCACTCTTGATAACCTAATAGAGACATTCAGTAATGGTGCAATACTAGCAGCTTTTGGAGCAACTATTTGTTTATATAATTTGTGGTGCACCAGATGTACTTTCTGCCTTGGAAACAATATCACAGTGCACCCAGCAACATTTTCTAATACGTTTGAACAACTGAAGGCCAGAGATGGCAAAATTGTACACCCAGGTATATGTGATGCTAAATGGTCACTATTAAAAACCTGAAACAAACCATAACCTCAAAAAAATAATGATTTTTGCTCTAACAAGAACAATTATATTTTGGTTGTTGTTGTTTACATATCCCTTTTTCAGAAATGTTTAAACACCAGATCTGTGTATTGATTAGTCCAAAGGAAAAATTTTAATTCAATCAAAAATTATTTAAACTGATGAACTAAACCCCCAGACAAGAAAAATAAAACATATGCAAATACATAGTTTACAAGTTTACATTTATCAGGTGCATGCCTAACAATTTATTTGAACTATAACAATAATATCCATCTGTTGGTTCCAAAGCTATATAGTTTTAAAACATGTATTTTCAATAATGTAATTTTTGACAAACAATAAAGTTTTGATTTCGAACACATGGATAAATAAAAAGAAAGAAATCATTACAAATAATAATAAATGTATAATTGCTAATGTAAATATTTCTACACTGTAAATTTTTTCTATTTAATCTTATCTCCTTTAATTGCACTGTAATCATCTATGCTAAAATTTATCCAGTAACTAATAATTTGTAGACCTATTTGAACAATGCTGTAAGTTTTTTTTCTAATTGATAACACATTTGTTAGACTAGTCATTCCATTGTAACACTGACAAAGCCTTAGTAAATTTATGTAATCTATTTTGTACAATAATGTATATTATTGAAACATAATATCCCTATGTGTTATGTGGCATTCAATAAGAAAAAATATATTATATTCTAATATTGTGGCAATATCAAGCATCTCTTATTGATAGAGTATCAATGAAAAATAATTAATAATGATCAGATATTTTAAGACAATAATAAAAATATATTTGGTTTCTTAATCAGATATGATGAAATAATGTCTAAGAAAATCTTTATCATTCATGTGCTGAATAAATAATATTTAACTGAATTATTAATTTCTGTGGATCAAGCATACAATGTTGTAAATCAACAATCAACACAAAAATAAATCATAGCATGACTACATTTAATTTTAGTAAAAACAATTCACAAATTTATTAACAAATTAACAAAAAAATTATAATATAACAAATTAAGATATTTACAAAGAAAAATATATTTACATTATTTAGCATAAATTTTAATATATATATATATATATATATATATATATATATATATATATATATATATATATATATATATATATATATATATATATATATATATATATATATATATATATATATATATATATATATATATATATATATATATACAATAAGATGACATAAAAATATAAAAAGAAAATACGAAATAACCTTCACTCTGGTCATTTTCAAAAATGTAATACAATAAAAATGAAAAAGTTCTATATTACCACAGAATAACTTATTTAAAATGTAAATGTTCCAATGCAAGTTTGCATTTTAACAACATTTAAAACCAAAAAAACTGAAGTAAAATATTGCACAAAAATATTTAAAAAATTTCCCTCAATTTCATGAACTGTCATTTCAGCATTTATTTTTCAAAAAATATCCTAAATAAAATACAAATATTTCCCTCTAGAAAAATTATTTTATTGTGCAAGAAAAATATTCAGGAGCAAGTTTTATCAATCTATAACTTAACTAAATGTAACATATCAATAAAAATGTTAAGAAAATTAACTATAAATTATATGCTTGAAGATATCTTAATTTCATCTTAATGTTCTTTCATACATCACATCATTTCCAAACTCATTTTCATTTTACCTACATTCATTCATTTGAATATGCAAATTATTAACAAGTGATCTCTAATATTTTGTACAGGTTTCAATTATTTCACACTTGCATTACACATCACAAAAGTCCTTAGGCATCTCAACATCATTTGAAGAAAAAATGTTGCATACTACATTTTTCCCTTTCAAACATTAATTATTTCATAATAATTCATCATTATTTTCCAGCTTAAACTATCTCTTACAATGTTACTTGTGGAAATGGATAGCAAATAAGTGTAGGGCATGGAATAACAATGAGAATATTTTTAAAAAGTGATAATATAACCATAGGCACAATGCAAATCAAAAAAGTGGGTCTGTATTCATCAGCCACCTAAGATTAAGCCATGTCTCTATCATAGCACTTATAGAAATAGAAGAAATTTGATGGTCCATAAAAAGTACAGGCTTATGTTATTATCTGTATAAAATTCAAAATACATGGAACTACAATTCTCCAATAATAACTTTCAACATAATACCAGGACCAGGATTTCACAAAAATATCATTTCTTTCCTGATCACTATCAATTTTTTTCCCACTGTATAACTCATTCAACATTGCAAAAAAAATAAACTGATGACATTCTAAAACTAATTTCTAAAAACAATACATGATCTAAATTCTTACAAGTTGTGTTTTTAGAAGCTTTCATTCTCAAATAATATCAACACCCATTCTTCAATACTATACATTTTATTCAACTACTAAGATATAATATAAATATCAATAGTATGTCCTTATATAATATTCATTCAATAAGTCGATTAATACTGTTTAAATATTATTAATTATATTCATTCAAGTAACATTTCAATAATTAGACAACACTATATAACTGCATATTCGTAGTGTCCACATTTTAGCTAGAGAATAAAGTAAGGAAAATATCCTTATAGGTTTTACAAAAAACATTTATATGCATTACATCGACACTTACACAAAATACATACAATAATTTAATAATGGGTCATTCTTCCATTATTCAGTATTGAATTCAAACAATATATACTATAAATTTAAATTAAATATTAATAATAATATATCTTTTCTCAAATATATGAAAAGAAACAAATGATCAAACAATAATATAATTATAATAATAAAATACCAATGATCTCATAATATTATAAAGGTCATTTATGGCTTCTTCAGAATCATTATGATTGAAATTGCTTTCTCAATATGTTTTCTTTTAAGACAAAATAATAATAATAATAATAATAATAATAATAATAATAATAATAATAATAATAATAATAAAACTACTACTACTACTACTACTACTACTACTACTACTACTACTAATAATAATAATAATAATAATAATAATAATAATAATAATAATAATAATAATAATAATAATAAAACTACTACTACTACTACTACTGATAGTAATAATAATAATAATAATAATAATAATAATAATAATAATAATAATAATAACAACAACAACAATAATAATAATAATAATAATAATAATAATAATAATAATAATAATAATAATAATAATAATAATAATAATAATAATAATAATAATAATAATAATAATAATAATAATAATAATAATAATAATAATAATAATAATAATAATAATAATAATAATATCTTAAAGCTATTTACTAACCATAAGTTAGTACCAAAATCAATAAGGGTTATCTTTCAAAAGTATTACATTAACTTAACACTAAAAAATAAATAAATAAATAAATAAATAATAAAAATTAAAGTTAAGATAAGTCTTTTTTTTTTCTTTTTTGTCTGTAAAATAAATTTCCCATCAAAAATTAGCAATTTATGACACTCTTTCACTGCTAGATTACAGGTGAACTGTATCATGCACAAATATTTTTTCCCCTCTTTTGGCACTGTGTAAAGAAAATGTACAAATATCATCAACAAAATCCACTAAAATCTGAAATAATCCATGGAAGAATATTAAAATCATTTATGATAAAATGTTTATTCAGTCATTTCTGAATATTTATCAAAAATATTTAATCCATATTGAATAATAGTTTAAAAATTTATTTTTAAAAGAAATAACCCTTACATAAGATTTTTCAGCCATTGTATGAAATAATCATTTATTATGACAAATATTATATTCATAATGATTGCATTTTGAATGATAAAATTATTATAGCAGATGTTATATTATAAATTATTATTTTTAATATGTAAATATGTAAACATTATATAACTTAATACGTTTATTTTACATATTTTATAGCAGATATATAATCACAAATTCAAGTAAATATCTCATTTTTAATAATATTATCTTTTAGGCGTATATTTTTCTGGTATAGATAAATGTATCAGTTTAGCATTATTACAAATATAATTTAAATCTTCTGGAAAAACGAATTCTGTTTCATTAGTTCCAAATAAATCATACTATAATTTAATCCATTTATCGATTTATTAAATAGCCAATATTTTTAAGACATATAACCAAAGTTCAAAGTATTTTTTTTAAATTTCTCTTTAAATCTATCCTTTAAAAATTTAAATTCACTTGACTTGTTTTTAAAAGACAAATCAAGTAAAGTCAGTAATATTAATTATATTATAAAACAAAACAGGCATTCATCATTACATCAGATATTTAAAGTTTAATTGTAAAATACAAATTGAGTGTCTTAATTTTCTCTTTTAAAAACTGTAATTTTTAGAATAAAATAAATGTCCAGTTCCTCACTTTCATTTCAAATAAATTAACTGCATTATAATATATAAAATTCGTTTTAAATAAACAGTCAGTTCTCTAAAGAACACAACTAATAACATTTACATAGTTCTTATGTGACTGTACTTTGGGTTTGTTGTAATAATCCTCCTAGCAATTCCATTCATGTTCCAAGGTATCTAAATAGTTATTATGCATTATGCATATTTGTGAAAGTCCTGAGTTAAGTTCAAGTAGATAAACTGATAGGAAACATTTTATGTTTAGTGTTACATTTAAAATATAAATATTCTAATTTAAATTTCCACTATACTTTTTAAATAAAAAAATAAAAATTTTAAAAAATTAACACTGTATAATTTGTAGATAGTAGAAAAATAATTGTGATGTGAAGTATAAGTGTTGTAAGAGGTATCATAGAGTCTAGACATACTTCAACCTTAGTATTTATATCTATTTGATCCCACGATTTCCTTAGTTAATACTGCCTGGACAAAATTACTAATTTACATATTTGCACAAAATAATTTTTAAAAGTTAAGTTTTAAAAGCTATGAGTCAACAATACTAAATAATTTTCAACTTATTTAATAATTCAATTATTAAATATGTTCACGTAAAATTAATATTCTTATGTAAATAATATTAAAGCATACCAATAACCTAGAATTATTTTTCAAAATAAATTATTACAATTAATTAAAATAATAACAATTTTAAATATTACTTTTCAAATATTATTTTTAGTCTAATAATTTTGCTACATTTATTGTAGCAAACATTAATTAGCAAGCTAAATTAAAGTTTATTTCCCTAATTTTTTGAAAGCACAAATATTTACTCACAAACCTAGTCATGTGATACTTTCAGCACACCTTTAAAGCAATATTAAATTAATTTGCCATTTTAAAATAATATTTTAAGAAAAAAATAATTATTTAAAATACATAATTAAAATATTTACTACTAATTTAAACTACCCTATCTCTGTAGTATTTTGAATATTGGAAAAAATAAAATAATAATATAATTTAAATGTTTTATGATATGATTTTGTATTTAATTCACCTAACAATGAGCCCAAATTTCCAAGTCTACTTTTATAAACTCCTATCTGCTGAATTTCAACACCTACTATTTAGAACATAAATATATATATATAAAAGACTCAAATTTCAAAATTTTTAAACATAGCTATCACGTAAACTCTACATTAGTATCTGTACCAATTGTAAAGAGTACTATATATATATATGTTAAAACGAAGATTTGCATATATATATATATATGTATTTTATATATATATATAAATGAATGACAGGTGTTGTGCTAAAAAAACAATTAGTGCCGGAAGTGTTAGCTACAATAATGATCTTCAGATAGGGCAGCTAATTGCGAATATCTAATGATAATCTCGATCAGTACATTCTATCTTTTAAGTTGGATGCTGATTCATGATAATATAGGTGAATTATAAACACAAACTGTCTCTCCATATTAATTTTTTTATTCATTCGATCTAAAAATAGGTCACATCATTAGTCTAATAATCGCAAAAGGATTGTGGGTTTGTGCAATAACATTTCCTTCTTTAACTAAAACTACAACCTTTTGTCTCCAATACTTTTTGTCATATTATTTTTAGATCAAGCTCTCAATAATTATAAACACAATGACAAGAGTAATTTCACATCTGGTGTCTTTAGTTATAATCTTTGATTAAAATAATGCAATCATTAAGAAAAAAACTGGATTTAAGATAAGAATTTCATTTTAGAAAAATAAAATATTTAGAAGCTTTATTTAAGGATTTACCTGCCTAACCATCAAACAAGGGATTTAGAAAATGGAATATAAAATGGCTTGCCTCTCAAGTTGTAGCATCATTTGTGGAATACTCATTTGAGAATAAATAATAATAATAATAATAATAATAATAATAATAATAATAATAATAATAATAATAATAATAATAATAATAATAATAATAATAATAATAATAATAATAATAATAATAATAATAATAATAATAATAATAATAATAATAATAATAATAATAATAATAATAATAATAATAATAATAATAATAATAATAATAATAATAATAATAATAATAATAATAATAATAATAATAACGATTATTATGATGATATGAGTAGTGATAGAGCATGAGCAATATTATTTATAAAATTAAGTATTATAAATAAAATAATCAAAAAAATAAAATTGCAGAAAGAGTATGAAAACCACTTCATACAAAATCTTCAAGAATAAAGTGGAGTAGCAATAGTGGTTAAGAATCTGTCAAGATTTATGTTTGAAGTAAGTGATTTTAATAAAAGACATGTTTCAGAGGTAAGATGTTTAATAGAACTGGTTAAATACTGTTTGGAAAGGGGTTCTATACTGTTTGCAAAAAAAGACAAATCAATCAGATAAAAATAACCCATAATGTTGGTTTTGCAGGAAATTCTAATTTAGTATCAATGAAAGTATAATGCATAATGTTACTAGTGTTTAATTTATTATGACACAAGATTCCACATTAGATTTAGATAAAGTGTGAAATTTTTTTGAATAAACAATATTTTTTATTAAAATATTGTTTTTTTTTACTTGGAGATTTGTATGGCATGTTATTGTAGCTAATAGTTTATGAATATTAAGGCATTGGTTCTACAAATTAGAAGTGTTGTACAACCTATTGATTGTTCTTTACAAACCCTGCATTTAAATATAAAAATCAATATAAATGAATATAAACCTATACCATAGTAAAATGTGCAATAAAAAGTAAAGAAAGTGCATATTATTGAAAAGATCAACAGCTAATAATATTAATGTAATGCAGGTATTTTAATGGGAGCCAAATTGCAACTGTACCATTAAATATAGTATTCACCCAAGATCATTATCACTTAATAAATGGAAAGTCTGTGGAGGAAGCGAGTTATTAAAACTTTTCAAAAGAAAAATATAATCTTAGCAATACTTTAAATTACAAATAATATATTATGTACTTTGTTTTTAATTCGGTAATTGTTATGCAAATAAATTCATGATGAATTATTTACAAAGATAAGCACATTTATTTCACAAACCTACATAGCTATATGAGCTCCAGTGGCAACTAGTTATTCATTATTTTCATATGTGACAAATAGAAAAAGATCAACAATCTATGCAGAGAACCCATAAAATTATACTAATAAAAAGTATTAAAATCTTATTCCTTAACTAAAACAAAGTAGAAAATTTACAATCTCCCCTTACAAATAAATTACACCTAGTTCTCATTTTATGCAGTAGATAAGTTCTGCAGAAAACCTGCAGTAAAAATTTGGCACAAAAATACACTAAATTACCATGAAAAATGGGATATAGATTCTGTAATTTTCAGAAATTGTATAAAAGCAATGCAACAAGGAAAAATTACTTTAAAATTTGCATTAAAAAAAAATAAGGAAATAAAGTATGACTAATACAAAATTTCAAATATTTGAAAAAAATTAATACAAGACAAACTTTTTTCACTTTTTTTATTAACTACAGTATTTAATTTTACATTTTTTCATACATATTTTAATCATTACCACTATTTGACAATATGCATTCGTTTGTGAACTGGTAAGAAATCAGGTTCATCACAACAGGAAGTACAACTAGGGCCACTTTCAGTCTTGTGCTGTGTTCATGGTTTTCTGTCAACAATGTAATTGGTGATTAAACTTTGAGCTGATGATTTTACTAATTATTTATAAAGCTCACAATATCCAGACATATAATTATTTAGCTTTCATTGGAATTTAAGAGGTTGTTCATTGTAGTAAACTCAGATTTCAGCATTTTCTGATCATTTTTTCTTTGACTCACACAATCTATGATTAACTAATTTTTACTTATCAGAAAATAATAAATTTGTCTTTGTCTTGCATTGATGGTCAAGAGATCAGTGTGATTGCTTTGCACTTGCAGGCAGTTGTCCGGGTTGCAGGTTCATGTCCCGGCCGATGCTATGACATTTAAAAAAATAAATAAATAATTTATCTTTTTTTGTTTACTACTGAAATAAATTTTCATTGTTCACATTTTGTTTCTATATTTAAAAAAAATGAGATCACAATCAAAACAAAAAGATTATACAATATCATTAGAAAGATTATTTTCAGTTTACAATATCAATAAAATCTTCATTATTTATTTTTAAATTGTAAAAGAATATTTAGTTCTGTTATTTCTAACAAAATATGTTTTAAAAGTTTAAATTTTTTGAATATTTATTATGATGACATTTTTATATGTAAGTATAAATCTATTATTATTATTATTATTATTATTATTATTATTATTATTATTATTATTATTATTATTATTATTATTATTATTATTATTATTATTATTATTATTATTATTATTATTATTATTATTATTATTATTATTATTATTATTATTATTATTATTATTATTATTATTATTATTATTATTATTATTATTATTATTATTATTATTATTATTATTATTATTATTATTATGTACTCATTAGTATAAGTAGGTTATTTACATAGATGCTAAGATTTTAAATACAGCTTCTGGTCATATTTACATTATCTCCTAATATGATGTTATATTTTTGAAAAAAAAAAGAATTTCAAGTCAAAATAAGTTATTAATACTTTTAATTTCTTGATATCTAATAAATATAGTGAAAGATGAACTTCTTTATTACATTAAAAAAATCTGCATAAAAAGAAATTAAGAAGAAACATGGATTGAATAACTTCAAAATCACATTAAAATAATTCACATAAAACAAGACCCTGGTATAATTATATTTTCTTTCTCCACATGATCACTCTCCAAAGTTACAATTATTTTAATCTTAAATATTAGTGTTTATGTCTTCCATCCCATATCCCAATTTATAGCACTTTCACACAATATCTCATAAGCATACAGAAGTGGAATGTACTAATTTTAACTCAACCACTCTATATTCTCTAATAATCTAGTAATGATACTTTGTTCTTAAAAATTGGATAATTATAAATTATCTTGTTCTCGGGATCTCAACTTGTGGTGAAGTGCAACAAGAAATCACTTTTCAATTCATTGCCAATCTTTGGACACTATCCCAGCAAATACAAAATGAATAGACATATTATTATTTAAAGCTAATATATACTTTAACTAAATCTAATAATAGGACTCATAATAATAAATATAATATGCTAACTAATTAATTAAATAAAACCATTATTATAATAAATTGCCAATATAGTTTGTTCAACTGGGAAGGCATCCAAATATCAAGAGTGAAGAAGGGGTTATATGTCCACTCATAATATTAGTTGAAGTGTAATAAATTGAACAACTAAATATTAATTTTATAATTAAACCATTCTTTTATCTCTTTTCCAAGTAATTATTAAATTTTAACATACATGCCATTAATAGAAATCTTTAATTCTTATCAAGTGAAAAATGATAACATCAGCAGTAAAAAATAGTGAAGATGTTTCATAACCATCTGTACTAGAAATATTTCTATTAATTCTTTCATGTTATACTTAAGAGTATTAACAACTATAATAAATTTATGAATATATTTAATACATATATACAATTATGACAGACAAAAATAAAGCTTGGCCCTTATTCCCAGGAGGCTGTAAAGTCACCAACCAAGGCAGCGGTTGGTGGCCAAAGGCGGAGGGTGCTAAGAATCCCCTGATTGAGGACCCAGGCTGCCATTTGATGATGACTTTTATTTAGGTACTTACAACTGCAGATCACTTTCAAGTGAAGGAAGATTGCAAGAATTAGAAGAAGAACTGTCTTATATTAAATGAGACATTATTGGACTTTGTGAAGTTAGAAGAAAAGGTGAAGAAACAATTGATTTAAAAAAGTGGACATATACTCTATTATAAAGGTACACATATTGGAAATACAAGTGGAGTAGGATTCATTATAAATAAAAAGTGGAAGAACAATATTGTGGAGATTGATGGTGTATCGGACAGAGTGGCAAGATTAGTTATACAACTTAATAGCAGATACCAAATGCAGATAATTCAGGTTTATGCCCCAACAATTTCTCATAGTGATGAAGTAGTAGAAGATTTTTAGATGGATGGACAAAAGACTTTTGATCAGAGTAAACAACATTTTAAAATTGTTATGGGAGACTTTAATGCTAGAATTGGAAGACAAATGAAAGATGAAATTGCTGTAGGTAATTTTGGTTATGGTAATAGAAATGAGAGAGGACATAGACTTGTGGAGTTTGCAGAAAAAGAAAAACTTTATATTATGAATTCATTTTTTGAGAAAAATGTGAAAAGGAAATGGACATGGAAGCATTAAAATGAAGGTACAGCAGAATTGGATTATATTTTGACTAACAGGAAATACATACTTCAAGATTGTAATGTTCTTAATAAATTTAACACAGGAAGTGATCATCGATTAGTAAGGTGTAAGTTACGTGTTAATGTAAAACTAGAGAGACAAAAATTATTAAGAAAAACAATATTTACAGTTGATATTCCTAATCTTCAGAAACATTCTAATGAATTTAAATTATAACTTACAAATAGGTTTCAAGTGTTAGGAGATTTTGAACATGATTCAGATTTGAATGAAATTAATATGAAAATAACTGATACACTTTTAAAAACTGCAACAAAGATAGCTGGTAGAAAAAAGCAGCAATTGACTAATAAGATTTCTACTGAGACTAGAGAATTTATGAAGAAAAGAAGGAATATGAAGATATACAAAAATGATGTATTAAAAAGAATTGAATATCTCGAATTTTGTAAAATGGTATGGAAAAGAGTTGAAAATGATATAAGAAAGTATAACTGTGAAATAGCAAGGAAAGCTGTAGAAGAAAATAAAAGTCTCAAGAATGTTAAACAACATTTTGGTTTTGGTAGAAAATTTATATCTGCAATAAAAAAAAAGATGGAATTATTACTAAAAAGAGAGATGACATCATGAAATTGGTAGAAGATTTTTATCAAGAATTATATAGTAATAAAGAACAAGTACCTCCAATATCTATTACATCTTCCGAATTGCCCATAATTTTAAATGAAGAAGTGAGACATGCAATTAAATGTATGAAGAAAGGAAAGGCTACAGGAAATGATGGAATTATAATTGATTTATTAAAAGAAGCAGGTGAAGAAATAGAAACAATTTTAGCAAAGTTATATACCAAATGTCTAAATGATAAAGATGTACCAGAAGATTGGAAGAATGCAGTAATAATATTAATATTTAAAAAAGGTGATAAGAAATATATTAGAAATTACAGACCTATCAGCCTTTTATCAGTTTTATATAAAATTTTTACCAAGATAATTACAACTCTTCTACAGAGAACTTTGGATTTCCACCAACCAAGAGAACAAGCTGGATTTAAAAGTGGTTTTAGTATAATTGATCATATCCAGGTATTGAGAGAAGTCATAGAGAGGACAAATGAATATGAGTTGTCATTATGTTTTGGATTTGTAGATTATGAAAAGGCATTCGATTCTATACACATTTTTTCAGTGATTAAAGCATTGGATCATCAAGGTATAGATCCAGGATATTGTCATATTTTAAAGAATATTTATAAAAATGCAACAGCAACAATTAGATTACATAATGATACTGGAAAAATCAACATTGAGAAAGGTGTAAGACAAGGTGACTCCATATCTCCAAAACTTTTTACAGCAGTGCTGCAAGAAGTATTTTGTGGATTAAAATGGGAAACTAAAGGAGTGAAAGTAAATGGAGAGTATTTAAGTCATTTAGATTTCGCAGATGATGTTGTTGTTTTTGAAAATAATGCTTCAGAGCTGCAGGAAATGTTGCAGAAGTTACCAGATGAAAGTAGAAAAGTAGGACTAAAGATAAATGTTAAAAAGACTAAAGTAATGTTTAATCGATTTGCTCAAAATATGAAAATAAAGATTGATTATGAAGAATTAGAAGAAGTTAACAGTTACAAATACCTTGGTCAGATTATTAATACAGATGGAAACATAATGGAGGAAATTAATCATAGAATTAAACTTGGTTGGAGTGCTTTTGGTAGAAATAACTTGATACTAAAAGGAAATATGCCTACGTGTTTGAAAAGGATGGTTTTTAACAAATGTGTTTTACGAGTTCTTACTTATGGATCTGAGACTTGGACACTTAATAGAAGAGCAATACAGAGACTTCAGACCACTCAAAGGAGTATGGAGAGATGTATGTTGGGAATAACAAAAAGGGATCGAAAACGCAATGTATGGGTGAGACAACAAACAGGTGTTACTGACCTTATTGAAAAAATTAAAAGATTGAAATGGAGTTGGGCTGGACATATTGCTAGAAGAGATGATAATAGATGGACAATTGAAATTTTAAACTGGATTCCAAGAGATTATAAAAGACCCAGAAAGAAACCACATGTGAGATGGTTGGATGAAATAAGAAAATGTGCAGGGGTATTGTGGGGAAGAGAAGCTAAAGATTGGAGAAGATGGATTAAACTTGGAGAGACCTTCATCCTGCAGTGGATTTATAATGGTTGTTGATGATGATGATGATTATATTAAATTTTATCAATATTGTGAAATTCTAATATTGTGACATTTTAATATTGTGAAGCTCTGTGCACCAAAAATATTAAGACATCAGAGAGAAATTTAAATTTTAAAACAACAAATATTTATTCAGCAACTATATAAAAAAGAAAAGATTACAATTCAAGTCAACATTGTAGCGATCCCAAATGAAGAAAAATAAGAGATACAATTAAAATTATTTACAATGGGGATCTGCACTGCCTACAAATACAGACTAGTATAAACTTAGTGAAACTAATACATAGCTTCTCCCAGTAATAACCTTTAATACAAGTAGTTTTGGGACTAATCCCTATTCTACATTATAGATGATTTCGAATTCTTTTGATGCATAATTCATCATTTAATATTTATTTGGTAATATCCGAAGCATTACTTCAGCAACATTATGTAAAATACTACTATTGCTAACAACATTAACTAGCTTAAATCCCATAAAAATGTAATGTAATATTTATTCAATTTATTAATATATTTATATGTTCAACATATTAAAGTTATGTTACTTAAGAAACTCATGCATAACATTACATGCAATAAAAAATAATTTAACTTCTAGTATTTAAGTTTATTCGCATTTTGCGAACTATTATCTACCATAACTTAGTATTAAAATTATATCCAATAATTGTGTAATATGATTTAGTAAGTATATCAATGCACACATATAAGTATGTACTTCTATAGCCCAACATGAGTTTATTATCCATTTCTTACCAGTCCAGCGATGACTTAATTCTGGATGAACCTGGTATGATGCTTACTGCTTGCCTGGATTCAAATTTATGAACCTAAATTTAGAATAAAGTTAGGTTCTCACACAATCTAGAACAAAGCTTAGCTATTCAGTACATAAATTTATGAATATGATATTATATTTAATCCCTAAACAGGTAACTACTTTTCACTAGGATGCAATGACCTAACATGCAATAAACAGGAAATTATTATTCACTCCTAGATAATGATAAAATGGTGCTTTCATAAAAGAGATAAGTTAATAAAAATAATTTCTTTGTGCTAGCATAGAACTATTAGTTTGCCTTCTTCATGAAGCTATAAATTACGTGAGGAAATTGTCTCTGCACATATATAAGAAGCATGCTAAAAACATCGTACACCACAACTATAAAAATAATTCTTTTACATAAAACTATTTTATAGGTGTTAGAATGTAAAGAAATACTATTATTCTTGACATTCTGCAAAATGTTATTATAATAAAAAATAGAATGAGGATATAATATTCTTGTAAATAAAATAGCCTTTGTCTTTATGAGTTGAAATCCATATAAGAACTGTTTTGAAGTGAATAAAAGTCACCTTTACTTCAACAATAAACTCAAATAAAAGAGCTATTATAGGTTTAATAAAAAAAAAAACTTATTTGGCCTCAAGGATCTTTAATCAGTAGTAGTTGATATTTTGGTAACACCAAAGAATACAGGTTAATTCTATTTACATGGATATTATCTCTTCATGCTAGTCTTTATTAAATAACAATCATACAATTGCCCGGAGAACTTTAAAATCTTATTTCTAGAATGTTGAGATAAATGCTATTTTTTCACCTTCTCATAACTATAAAAAAGTATTATTGGATTAAATCCCATATAAACCCATATAAAACTTGATTGTCAAGCATTGGTGGTCAAGTGGTCAGCATGGCTGCCTTACAAGCAGCTGTCCTGCTTTTGAGGGTTCACTTTGCAGTCTATGCTTTGACATATAAGAAAAAAAAACCTTGGGTTTGAAATAAATGGGGAAAAACCTTTGATGGCCTTTGTGATGCTATATTGCAGAGGCTATTACTATATGGTGAAACTGAGCTGAATTCAGATACACATAGCTTATCTGGTGTGCAAATCTGGATTTGAAGACATTTACATGGCCAAAAAGTTCACACTTTCAAATTGATAGAAACATGTTTTATAAGTGCTGGCTTTTGAGTTAGTATTTTAAATCTAGTTTCTAGAGACCAATCCCTCCATTGAGTTGAGCCATAAACTCAAAACCAATCATGAAAATAATCCCAGTGCTAAACACTAAACTGAAATAATTATCTAAATTTTAAATCACCCAACATGGTTGAGAAATTCAGCCCTACCTTCTGTGAAATAATTATATAAATATATATTAAGGCCCGTATTTTAAAATATGAACCCTAATTTATTTATATAGTTATTTAATAGAGAGAAGGGCTGAATTTCTCAACTAAGTGGGATGATTATATATATATATATATATATATATATATATATATATATATCCCACTTATGATGTATAGTGATCATATATATATATATATATATATATAATGATCACTAACATCAAAAAGAACATATACTATTATGAAGTGCAAGTAAAATAAAACATGATATAAGTAGAGCATGAATATAGCATGGATATATGAGTAGAGAATAAATAGAAGTTAATCACCACATCGACAGTAAAATAAAACAATAGATTAAACATGAATTCATGTGTAATCACAAGAGCTTGCTTGACTAGCATGGACATGGGTAGGTATAGGAGAGGCTCAGTTCACTACTGATTTTACATTACCCTAAGTTCCTTAAAATTTGACATTCTATAAAGCAAGCTAATTAAAGTAACATTCAATACCAAAGGCAATGCTATTAAAAGACATACATTTAATTTACAGTTATATTAAGGGATTAATCATCAGGATAATAACTGTCTAGTAAATTGTCAGGAAATTAGCAGTCTGTAATAAATGATAAATGGGTAAATATGTAGAAGATTAAAAGAGTAATGAAAAACAATAATAATTCACTATTGTAAATGAATAATAGACATGCATAAGAATGAGGAATAGAAAAGAGTAATATGTTAAGATAATGAATAGTTAACATTGTAATGGAATGGAAATCAGTGAAGTATGAATAAACTATGCTGGGATAATAAAATGAGATGATGATGAAATTAAAATAAAATAAAATATGGATGAACTATGATGACAATGTTGGTGATGATAAATGAAAGCCTGAAATATTAATCTTATATTACTAAAACAAAAGCAAATGGGTTCTAAATTTAAGTAATTAAAGAAGAAGGTTTTATTAAATCTTTGAGATCTTAATGATTCAATAAAACAATAAAAACGAAGATAAGATCTCAACGCAATGCACACTAAATGACTTAAAAATAAATCTGGCAAGCAAAATCAAAGTTAAAACTATTAATCAATAACTTATTTTTTTAGGGTTCATATAATTTTAAATTTCAATAATTTTATAATGTATAGCTGGAGCACTAGCAGGCAATTTACTACTACTCCAATATCGAAGCTTGAGATGACTTATATTAAAGACAGGTAATTACTAAAGAATATCTAACTAGTTTATTAGTAATAATAGAAGTAAACTTTACATTTTATAATATATCAACAAATCTAAATGAGTAAGGTAAATACAATAATCATGTTAATCATTAAATTTCTTGAAATATTTTAATCGCAACGGTAACACTACTAATAGGACAATTACAATGTCATCTATGAAAAATTTATATTTGATCAGAATAAACAGTATGACCAAGTTCAGTAAATGATGGTATCATACACCTTATATGAATATTACTCTGTAATATCAAATACGTTACTTTTATTATACTATTTTAAAAGGTATTTCTATATAATATCAATAATACTTTATTCAGTGAATATTATAATTTTATATACTCTCTATATAAAAAATAATAAAATTAACTGATTATTTACTGAACATATAATAAAACAGAAAATATTGAGTGATGATGATGGTGATAGTAATAACAATAATGTGTCAATATGGTAATAACAATAACATTATGGATAGTATTTAAGAATAAGGTTAGTGACAAACAATAAATTTTCAAAAAACAAATTTTAGTTACAATATTTACTCATTTCCCCCCCAAAAAAAAAGACAATAAAATATATCTTTTATCAAACATTAAAAAGGGAAGTACCTAAATCAAGATTTAGTTAGTATAAATATTAACTGAGGAAGATCGCCTTGGATCTCATCAAAATTTATAATACATCATTACCCTTTGAAAATACTCTTATTTACATCCATCTTTTAATCTAAATTTATTCTAGCTTGTTACACCAGTAGTTATTCTATTCAATAGATTTAGGTTTATTATTTTTTTACCCAAATTTAAAATATATGTAAGGTAATCATAAGGTTACTACTAAATAAATGACCAGTAGGCAATACTTAATGATAGGCAATTCAAGATATCGAACATTCTTTCAGGCATTAATAATCATACTTCTTTTACAATTCTTAATTTTATTAATCTATGACATTTGGTTAATGGTATAGCACAATTGTACTTAAAATAAATCAATATTGTCATAAATCCTTACTTAACACCTTAATATCATATCATGAAACTGTTCTTAAATGTTATTGAAATGTTTGGTATATTAATATTTAACTATGAATATTAAAAAAACAAAAAACAAATGCAGCACATGTATTCAACATCACTTCAAATAGATAAGGTACTAGTATAATAATGTAATACTATAACTTAATACTTTATAGGGATCTTACTATTTACTATAAGTATTTGCCTGATGCTAATATGGTTCATATATATCATGCACATCTTCAAGAATGATTTCATTTTACTGAATATTAAACTGGAAATTATTTAAATTGGAAATTATATATATATATATATATATATATATATATATATATATATATATATATATATATATATATATATATATATATATATATATATATATATATACACATATTGTAGCCCTTGGGTTTTCCCAAAGCTCTATTAAATTTAGAATTATTTATGTAAGACAGTGTTTAATAAAACATTTCCTCATGGGTTATATATATATATATATATATATATATATATATATATATATATCTAGAAAGTTTCTCTATTATATATATATATATATATATATATATAATAGAGAAACTTTCTAGCCAATGCTAGGTTTGAACCCATATTTTTAGGGATTATGTACATTTTACTTAGTATGCAAGCTAAACATTTTGTTATAAAATATTTTTATAACAAAAATTGTTTTACTTAGTATTGATGCATAGGACAATTTAATAGCCAAAGATATAATTTATTAGATTAGCAATATTTATACATCATTTAATAGTTAGAGATTGGAAAAAAGGGAGGGGGGATTGTGTGATTTATAAAACTACTTTAGAGAATGAAAATAGATAGTCTTAGTTATACAATGATAGGTTAGAACTCAATAGTTCATAAAATCAAATTGTAAAAAAGAAAAAAATCAAGGATTAATCAGAGTATTAAGCCATCGGTTTAATTAGAATTGTATGTGTGAGGATGTGTGTGCGTATATGATTTGGTAGTGAATTTTAATTGTAAAATTCATGATTAAATAATAATTATTCCATGTCATCTCATGGGGGAACTCCTTTAAAAAAGAATTAATTCGTTTTAATAGTTTATTCATAGCAACCAAAATTTTGGTCAAGATTCTGGGTTTGAAGTTGAGTTGCTATACATTTTTTTTATTATTAAAAAAAGGGGGAAAAGAGCTTTCTCTCATTTATTCTGAGAAGAGAGTTTTTTTCACTTGTTCTTTGGAGAAATTTCCATGAGCAGAAAATTACTAATCACTAAACTAAATCAGAGTGTGATATCTGACACAGGAATTTAAGTTTAAAATAATGGGTGGGTATCCATTGAAATACAGACATGAAATTGGTAGGAGGGCATAAGTTTAAAACAACATAAAGAGAAAATAAACAATAGGCAATTAATCAAGGAAAACACTGACCAGACATAAATGTTTTGGAAGGGTTTTTGGAAAGTTAACTGTTCAAAAGACCGGGGAATGAAGGAACCCAGACAATATAAAAGCTTTGTCGATTTGTTGGTTAGCTCTCTTTTTGCAGGCTCATTTTTCTCACTTTGCAGGCTCTCTCATCATCGATTATAGAGAAGCCTTGTTGTAGAATTAAAGTTAATTTTAAAAAAAAAATAAGAAAGTAAAAGAGAGAAAAGAAATCATTTATTATTAATATTTTGTCTGTCTCCTGAACGATAAAATTAGCCAAATTTGCTAATACTAAAAAAAAATGACTCTCAAGTAAGTTTATATTAGGTGAACATCATTCTCTCCTGAAATTAATCAACTTCATGATTTTGATTTTGCATATGAAGCATCAAACCTGAACACTGCAATCTTATATGCAGCATCAAATTTGAACATTATAATCTCATATAAAGCATCAAATCAGTCATAAATGAACTGAGAAGTACATCAAGAAGTAGACTTATATATTCAAAAATTAAAAGCAAGTTCTGTTCAACTGTAAAGTGTAACTAATCCCCAGAAACCAAAATGAAAAACCTTATAATCAGTGTGAAAACTTTGTTACATTTGGCCTAGGAATTGAACTTGTATAAGAGTGACTCTTCCACATAAAGCCATGTGTGCACACAAACAAACCAAGGAAGGAAAAAGAGAAAAATGGAAACCAGAAATTGGAAGGACAATCCCGGAGGACTGTTTAAATATATTTTTATTATTTACTATTCATTTCAAACATTTAATCTAAAAAAAAAGAAAGAAAAATAATTTTTTTTATTTTATTTAATCATATAAATCCATTTAAAGTTAATCCACGTTAAAATTATTATTATTTTGGGGGTAGATAAGTTAATATTAAATCATTTTGTTTGTGCCTGTTTTAAATGCTTTTTTACATTTTTTTAATGAAGAGAGTGAGAAGTATTGTTGGGTAAAATGTTTTTGGATTGGATCAGGTATTATTATCAAATGCTTAGACTTATTGATATGTTTTATAAAGGTTGTGTGACTGTTGGGCTAAAACATCATCATTATCCTATAAAAGTGCAGAGAAATAGTTTTAAAAATTTAATACAAATTTCTTATTACTATTATCATAAAGTTAATGTTAGATATAAGCTAATAAAAGCTTGGAAAAATTGTTGGCTCATGTTCTGGTGTACTATTTCACAAGAGTAATTAATGTAGATGTGAAAGTTTTAATTGTACAAATTGATGTTAATTTGTATATATGTGGGTGGACAAAGAGTCCCCACCAAGCTAGTGGAGTCATAGTTTACCTTGCTCATGAAGATATCTGTTCCTTATTTATAAAGTATTTAAATACAGTGGAATAGTTTTCCTATTTGGTTATTTCTACACCATAAGATGATTTCTTTATTGATAGCCAGAGGTTAATAGGTAAACCCAAGTCTCTCTGTATGACTAGCGATGAAATCCTCCCATACCTCAACCTTAATTAAAATGTTTTCTCTTATTTGAGTCACTGCCTACCTCATATTAATATTGATATTCCTTACGGGTGTATGAATTACAGCTATTTTTATTTGTTACTTAGAAATATTAGTCACAGGGTCGCAAACTCAATTTGGTGTCAAGATGAGTGAAGATAGTGTGTGTGTGTGTGTGTGTGTGATTGATATACTTGAGCATTATTTTATTGATATATTTTGATTGATCAATAAAAGCCAAGAATAATAACATAAATAAATATTAAACTTAAGGGTTAAATAAAACCTGAGAACATCGTAAGCAATGTGTATATAAAATTATTTAGAAAATATATTCACATTCGGCTGAGAACTTTGCTGGAATGTTAAGATTACTGAAATATTATTAGTGTCACAAGAACATGAATATAGAGTGTATGAATGGGTGATAATGATTAAGCTAGATAGTGATTTGTTGACATTTGAAAATTAACTAAAATTAACTTAGTCCCACCATATATAAAATATCTCCATTGTAAAGCATAAGGTGAAGGCATATTAGATTAAAATAGTTAATAAAATTATATTAAATTTTAGTATTGGGAGAGTTGTTTTTAGAAATAAATCAGTAATTAAAAGCATTAAACACTGTGGGAAGAAATTTAATGTTTGCTACATCTGAGATAGAAGTAAGAACAAAATATAATATATGTGAAGGTAACTATTATCTTTATCTGTCTGTTGTTATTATTACCTCATGGAAATTGTGATACCCTAATAATTAAGACTTAATATTTATATTTAAAACCTCTTAAAATTATCTGTTGATGTAGGAATTTTTTTATTTATTTATATGTCATATGGTTGTAGAACAGGGGGAAGTGTGTAAAACGTAGCATTAACATACATGTTATTTTATTGTTTCTTTTGTTAATATATATATATCCATGAGTATATCAATATTGAGCCAAGGTAAATAAGTATATAAATAACCTAGACCATGGTCATTCCATGATTATAGATGGTCTGAAATCTCAGTGCCACTATTTGGAAACACCTGTAGGATATGAGGACAAAAGAGTGATTAATACCTTAGCTAAAAATACATGAAAGTTCTTCATAAGAACATAGGCCTTGTTTAGAATATAAATCTATGAGCATCATATGTAATTAACCCATGATGAAATTTCACACTTTCACATAGGGTAAGGGAAGAAGTACACTTTATGTGAGATAATGTGGATGTAAAGACAAATAAGTAAAATAGTAAAGCAATATATTATAATTGTCTAATATGGCAACAACCATATATCACTAATATATAACATCTATCTTATAAGCGGGAACACAAACTAGCTCATGCATAACACTTTGAGAGACTGATCTCAATAATGCTCTTTTTATTAATAGTATCTTGGACAGGTTTGTCATTACTTTCATTGTGCCTTCAGAAACAGTCTGATTAGTAGCTTCACATCAACACACTTTAACTGTGGTTTTAACTTCCTATATTTAAAGGACACCTCCTTGATTAAAAAATACATGTATATAATGATTATATATATATATATATATATATATATATATATATATATATATATATATATATATATATATATATATATATATATATATATATATATATATATATTCTAACCTTTTAAAATGAATTATCATCGTGGTGGCTAACATAGCCATCAATCGTTGGTCATTTCTAACCTATAAAAGCATATATAAACTTATTAACTCTAACTATATAGTAACTAATATAGCAACTAGTATTAACGAATCTAGATGTAGTTTAAGCTCAATACATCAATCGCCTCTATAATTAAGCATCTTAATTTCTAACCTAATAAAGTATATTCTCGGTGATCTGCAAACTCACCAATGTGCATACTCAGCCTAGCTCAGTGGTCAGTTAGTTATAAGAAGATTCAGCTGCAGAGATATGCAGTTAAGATAAAGAAAGAAATGTAAAATCATAAAATAAATTATCATTAGTAAAATAATATCTTGAGAAGGTAGAAAAAAAACTGTCATCATTCCCTAATTAAAAGTTTAGAATAAAATAACATCCTCACTTTATCAAAAACACATTCTCTGAGCTATAAGTATTTGCACTTTTTAACAATGATGATAACTTCTCATGTTCTTGTTAATGTTACCAAAATAAAAGAAAAGATATCCATTAAGTAAATCTTTTGCCAATATGATCTGAAAATAGCCTTCTTAGCACAATTATAAATTAAATTCTTTTAAGCCAAGCCCCAATTGTAATATCTATAATAATTGATCACTTCTTAATTAAAGAATAATTATAATGACAATAATAATCTCAGGGTTTCTTTGTTTAGTTTAGGAAAATGCTCGACAGTACTGTGCTGTCATATATGACTGGCATTCTGGTCAGCTATAGGAAACATTTACTTTACTTCAAAGTCAATGTGTCTTCATATCTCATAGCAACTACTATATTATTTAAAGAAGTGATAATTCTACTCAATACTGACATACAATTTTGAATAATACAATCCTTTTATCCAAAATCTCAGCCAGAATAATAAAAAGACAAGGGTGTTTTTTGTGTCCTTTTCATCATCCATGACAATGCAATAAATTAACTAAGACTCATTACTTCGACAATTTAACTAACATGTGAATGGAATAATGTGCACCTACATAATGTTTAGTCTGAAGTTTGCAATTCCATAAATAATTCTCATTAAAATAAAATAAAATGAAATATTCAAATCTGCTTAAAGTTTTGTCTATCTGGTATATTAGGTTTTTGAGAGTTTGAATGGATTTCGGACTCAAGAAAAGGTTTTGCAAATATTGTGCAAACACACTTATATTTAGCACACACAAAAAAAAGGAATCTACAACAAATATTGACAGGACTATAATTTAATACTATTACTGAACAAAAAAATATACAAATTTATTAAGTAATCTCATACTGATACAAAACATAAACCAACATTAATCTGTCTATTGTTTAGGTATAGAGTAAAATTATAACTTCACCTGTTTGCAATCATGCGAATTGACTAACTAAAAAGTACATCTCATTTACCAATACACTAATTTGTAAGTTTGGTAAACTTTCTATAAGCTTTTATTTAAAGTTATTGACTAACTATTTTTTTGTTTTTAATTGATTAATATTATAATATGAAATACGCAAAATACTAAATTTATTTCTAATAAATTTAATTAAGTTATGGTTTTTAAATGAACAACCTATTCTAATTATGGGTCATTTATCAGAAATCGCACTCACCATCTTACATTTAACTTAATGTTAACTTAAGTTATGATAAATATTTTATTCATAAGTGTAATTTAAACTATGAATATTACTTAATTATTAACTAACATTAAACATTGCAGTTTGAATATTCCTCCAGCAAATAAACATTTTAAATTACGCAATTTTAACTTACTTTCTCCATTGATTTGCTTTTCAACTACTAGCAAGATTCAGCAGCACAATACAGATATTGATCTCAGTTACTAATGCACTATTAATACTAAAGTGCACATTGAGGGACTAACGCCTCCAACATAACATTTATCCTTGCCCTAACTTTTAAAACAAAGCACAATAATCAACGCCTTCCTTGGTGGAACTATCTTTATATTCACATGAGGAATGCAGAATAACAACAAATGTCTGCAGAGTAAACTACTATACTAAAATATTTTTGGTGGTTTCTTGCCTCTTATTCAGGCATAAAATGAACACACACCAAGTATAATCCTCTCCTGGGATTTAAATAAATTAAGTATCCTAAATGCTATATAAACTCTTGATCGTTCTATTCATGAGAATCGATCACATGGGCTATCAAACATACCCTAATATTATATCTAAAACTATTCCTCTCATGCAACAATAAAGTATTTTGGGGAGATTATATTCATCCCACCAAAATGAAATGCATTATAAGTATTACATATGCTGATATTAAGCATATATCAATGCTACATTTAGGCAAGATAAAAAAAACACACTAATCACAATAAACCTATGTTACAATGTATACTTTGATCAATATCTGAAACCAATGAACATGACAGCATAAAAGTATGATGACTTTAATTCTAATGAAGGAACACTCAAAAGCACTAGTTAGCATATCAGCTTCCCCTAATAAAATGGATATGCTATTAAAGAATAACTATTACTAAATTACTAAATTAACATAATATGAATTCTGTTGACCCTTTAAACAAGAAATACCTTGGTATAGCCTGTATTTCTTTTTAAAGTTACTTCTGAAAAATTAAAATATTTATTTTACCCATTAAATAAATACAAAATATTTTTCTTTTAAGTACCAAACATGCAAAGTTTATATCTGTGACTGCATTTAATAAATCGGATATGCTTCTTATATTTCATCTTAAATACAAACTTAACACAAATAATTATAGTAAGACATACCTTTGTCATTACAAGATTCTTAAAATATTGTGTGACAAATATATCCCAGCATATAATAATATTATATCACAAAATAATATTTTAAAAATTAGTTTTCTAAAAAAAAAAAAAAAAAAAAAGCATTCAATAAACAAATGCATATTATCTCATTAGCAGAACTATTTTTCTGTGAGCTGATTATCCAGGTGAAGAGTTTTCATCTAGTCAAATTTTACGAAAGTAAAAACACATTTTTTTTAATGAAAATTTTTCCTTTATTTAGCCCTTATAATAATAAAAACACACACACCCACAAAATAGCAAAATGAAGCTTAAATCCCAATTGAATTAGACTGATACAAATTTGGATCCTAAAGCAAACAAATATTATCACATTGACAATAAACAGACATATTATTTGATATTATACGTATAATTAGCTAGCTTACTTACAGATGAAAATGCGCACTTTCCGAGAGATTATTATGATAATAACTGCAGTTGATTTACATTGTATATGAAGCTTTAATAATTCCAACTGGTGTATAATACAATATATAATTTGTTTTTATTATTAAGTCATTGAATGTATATAATTCTCATTTATAACTTTAGAATTTGATTTTTCCAATAGTAAGTTTTTTTTTTTGTTTTTGTTTTTTTCCGTAAGAATACACGTATATAATTTCCCATTTGTTTAAAAAAAATGGTTTCTTTTCTATAACAAAAAAAAAATGCAGGTGTATGTCCAGCTTAATAGTATTATGATTATTAATTATCATTATCACTTTTAAATAATTCTCGATGAATAAAAACATATTTTAATGTATATAATGGCATTATTTTTAAATACAGACGAGATTCATAGAAAGAGCGCTAAAATGTTTCTAGTTCATCATTCTTTGCTTCTTAATATTTCTTTCAATTATTTTTTTTCCTATACCAAGACAATATTAATAAATGACAATAAGTTACTAAATAATTATTTACCATTTGGAAATTATTTGTTTTCTTTAAATTAGACACAATAAGATTTTACCTGATTCTTTTAGTTAATTCTTTCATTTTAACTTGTTTAAAACTTTAACTTTTGCGTGGGTAATAAATTTTTAATGTAGAAGGTTTTTAAAGTGCAGAAAATAGCTTAAAAAGTTGCAGAATGCCCTACCAGAGCTGTTTATTTTTTCATTATAGTAGTAATAATAACAAGTCAGATGTCACATGACATATATAGCTTGCACTTACAAATATGTAAAATTAAGAGCGTGCTAATAGCTCTAAACAAGCTTTTTTTTTTATTTATGATAAATGCTACTACAAGAGAAGGCATTATAGATAAAATTTCCATTATCTTGTCAATTCTTCTTTACAAAACAAAAACAAAAAATAGATTTACAAAATTTTGTACTGTTCAACCTTTTTAATATTAGCAGACTCTCTAAAAATGATTGGAGTATCCAATTGGTCATTTTTTTTACCTCTAGCGACCTCTTTCAAGAAAAACAATAATGATTTGATTATAACATAAATAAAAGAAAAGAACAAACTTGTTACAATCATATAGTTTTCAGTATTATTTAAATGGATTACTAAGTAGTTTGACAAGGAAAATAATAAATACATTTAATTAACAATAATTATCAGTGATTTCAATTCTACATAAATTATTTTCTACAAATGAATTTACCAGAAGTTACTGTTCTTTAGGATAAGACATTTATCTTTTCTTTTCTTCTCTACCCATCTAAAAATCAACTACTGTTTATGATATTTGTTTTACATTATATTAATTTTGCTCTAATAAACAAAATCATAATTAAATTATTCATGTTTTTTAAAATTATGATACTGCATTAAGAAATCTATTAGTTATTCACACAAACCATGCCTGGGTGAATGAATAGCACACTTTACTAACCAATAATTACTATTGTTATTTTATCTTTTTATTTTTCTTAAAGAATAGCATTGATTTCTTGCAGAAATAATGCCAAATAAAACCAAGTGCCAAAAGCACTGGGTTACAATATATATATATATATTGTACCAGTCAAAATAATATTCTCACTTACAAGATTGAAATCCTAAGCTAAAGTACCTCGAATCTGATCATGCTTGAGATACACACGTCTGGAGCAGTCCTGAATTCTAACCTATTTGCCTATTCTTTGAATCTCTGACCAATGAACAACAATTCTGATGACACAGTAAAAATTATTTTAAAACCGTGCCCAGAAGCAAAGCGGTAGAGCATAAGACCAGACTGATGATGATGATAGAGGCCGGAGTAGCCCAGGAATTACATTCATTATAGTTATTTATTAATGCTAAGCTCTTAGCTAAAGAAACTAGTTCTAAATATTAACTCGAAACTAATAATTCAACAACAAACCAGGATTTACATGAAATAGATATATTTATTAAATATAAAACAAACGCATATATATATATATATATATATATATATATATATATACAAAAGATTAAAGAAACGTATATATATATATTTTACCAAATAGTTTCACGCTTGGGACAATATTATTTATTTACAAGACTTGGGAAATTGTATAAAATCCCCTCTATTACTCATTTAATAAATATAATTTTACAGATGCAATTTTATAGTGTTTTATAAATTATGCAGAGTTGATATGGTAATTCAAGAAAACTTTTGCTATGACACATCATGGATGCCGAAAATAAATATAAAAGATCGTGACAGTTTTAACAGTAAATGATTTATTTGATAATGGGCAAAATATATGATTTCAATCGTGTATTTCTTAGGAGAACCATTATTTATACTTTTATTTTCATTGTTTGGCAAAGATGTCTTTTAGAAATAAGAAACAAACAATGCACTTTATTTACGAAAGTAAGTTATGCAATCATTAATATAAATTAGATTTACGTCTATGGGAATCGATAACGGTTTTTAAAAGAAAGCAGCTTAATTTAATAAACTAAATGTATTTTTACAAAATGAATCATTATCTTTAACACATCATTGCGACTTACTAGGATTAGACGGACGGATGATCAAATTCAAGAGCAAATTAACAGTACTAGCATACAATAATGGAATAAGGCCTCATGGCAATTAGATATTTTATTACTTTAGATTTGGTGTAGGGATTCAAAACATGAGAATGTCCATTTTCGTTTTTTATTGTCTTCAACGTTTTTTATCCATGGCTGCTGCTTCTTAGTTTCATTTTCCGGGGTCTGGAAGTACATAAGATTTTAAACGCCTCACATTATAAGTCCCTTTTATACCTTGTTCATCCTCTAATATGAAGGCATTATTCCCTTACCCCTTTCGAACAGTATATGGCCCATGGTATAATGGAAAGAACTTCTTAAATTCTTTCCGGCCCATATTGCTGGGCTTAGGTTCCCAGAGTCAGACTTTTTCTCTTTCCTGAAATTGATGGCACTGGATAGGTCCTCTCCTTTTATGAACTGTTGTCATGCATGCCAATCATAATCAGGCAACTTTCTGGTCTCTTTCTGGATTGACCTGGGTTTCTTTCATATGCAAGGGTATTTTGAAAAGGTTTGGACAGGGCTTTCCATGGTGGAGCTTTCTTGGGGTAAACTCAGTAGACCCATTTACAGAATTATTAATGTAGTCACAATCTCCTAAGTTTTGTTTACCCATCCCCTGTGATTGGTAGAGGTTTAGGTGCAAAATAGTGTTTATCTCTCTCATTACTCTTTCACATAAGTTTGACTGAGGGTTTCTGATGGATGCAAGTTGATGGTTCAGCCCGTGTTTTCCAACCCAGTTCTTTCACTCCTTAGAGGTAAAAGCTGAGCCCTGGTCCAAAAGAATGGTGCAGGGCTTTCCCACTTCTGGAAACTGTCATTCTTGAAGGACACACATTATTCCCCTTGAATTTGCTGCCCTGACAAGGTAGGCTTGGACATATTTGGAAAAAATGTCATATTTGACAACTAAGTACTGAAATTGCTGAAATTTTGGTAAGGGACCATAATGGTCAATTGCCAATAACTAATTTGGAAGTGATGCAAGAATAGGATTAGTGATCCCTGCATGTGATTTGTTTTGTGGTTTGTGTTGATGGCAAATATGACATTTTTTTAAGACTTGTAGGATTTGAAAATACACCCCAGGCCAATAGAACTGTCACCTAAGTGCCTTCTCTGTTTTTCGGGGTCCATAGTGCCCTAATGCTTTACATCCATGTTCAATAATTTGGCTTCTTAACATGCTGGGGGACAATATTCTCCCGGGATTATCTTGGCTTCTTGTTTTTATTTGAAGAATCCTTTTCTTTAGCCTATATTGTTGGTATCACTTGGTATTGTGGTCATCTTCATGTACTGCTTTTAATTTTTTTATAATCTGATCATACTGTGGTTTGTTTTCCTGCCATTTCCTTAATGTTTTTTAATTTGGATTCTAAAGTTTCCTCTCTGTTAGTCAGCATGATCTTTGCCACTTGGTCTGTTAACCCAGGATTTTCTATATTCATGGGTACTGGATGGTGGTTTAAAATATCAGCCATAATGTTTTCTCAACCAGGGCAGTATATGATGCTGTACTGAAATTGTTGGAGGACCAAGCTCCATTGAATCAGTCGGTCATTGGTGAGAAAACTTTTAATATAGAAATTCAAGGCATTTGTGGTCAGTAATGATGATCACCTCTAAACCTAGCAAAAATTGCTTGAACTTCTGGTATGCCCAAATGATAGCAAGTGTCTCTTGCTCAGTGGTTGTGTAATAAATTTCTGCCCCTTTTAGTGTCCGGCTGTTGAAATATAATACTCAGTGTTCTCCAGCATTGCCTATTTGGAATAGAATTGCTCCCAGTTCCCTTTTTCTGCTGTCTGTTTGCAGGTAAAATGGACGAGTAAAATCAGGATGGTGGAGCATGACAGTGTGCAAAAATTTTGTTTTGACTCTCAGTCATGAATATGGGTCCACTCCCACTTTCTGTCCTTTTTTACTAGATTAATAAGGTGAGCAGTGTCACTCGCAAAGTCGGGAGAATTTATGGTAAAAATTGCAGAGTCTGAGAAATGATCAGACCTGCTTACAGTTAATGAGTTTCAGAAAATACACAATGGCTTTAATTTTGTCTGGATGCACCTTAATTCTTCATGCATTGATAACATGACCAAAAAGGATATTTCTGTGATTGCAAATCTACTTTTTTCAAGGTTGATGGTAATATTTTCTTGGATACATTCCTGGAAAAATTTCTCCAAGCACTGTATATGTTTCTTGAAGTGATAACAATATCATTGACATAGCAAACCATTTGCTGCTGTAGCTCTTCTGAAAGCACCTTCTTTAAACACCACAGGAGTATTCCACCACTATTAATGAGTCCAAATGTGACCCTTTTAAAAACATGGGTTTGCCCATTATATCGAAAAGCAGTGTATTTTCGATCACAGGGGTTAAGATTCATCTGCCAATAGCTGGTGGTAAGGTCCAAGGTGGTGAATATTGTCTTTCCAGCTAGTTGAATGAAAATTTCCTGGATGTTAGAAGGGACATCTCTCTCTGGGATAGTCATGCTGTTTAGATGAGGCACATCCAGGCATAGTCACAAATCCCCACTTTTCTTCTTGACCACAACTAGAGGATTGTTGTATGGTGACAGACCTCGTTCAATAATACCCCAGTCACTCATCTGTTGGATTTGTTTTTCAACTTCATCCTTATATTGAAAGGGGATCGAGTACATTTTTGCCTGACTATAAGTTTCTTCCCTGACTCTTATCCGGTGAGTATAAACCTTTATTTGACCAGGGGTATTGGAGAATACCGGGGCAAGTTCTTTGAGAATTATCCTCATCCTTTGCTTATCCCTTGGGTTTGTAATAGCAGATTCATCAATCTTGGTGTTGATTTGCACTGGGTCTATAGGCTGAATTAGGCAGCTTGTTTTTTTTCTATCAGTTGTGGAGTAGTATAAATGTGATGTGCTCATCACAAATTCTGCATTGCTTTCGCCAGAAGTCAATAACACTCTGGTTCTGAGTGAGAAAATCAGATCTCAGAAACATGTCATATAATAGTCCATCCATGATAAGGAAGGCATGACCTATCTGTTGGTTGCTAACACTAATTTCCATCTATACTTGGTAATTCTCACTTTTCATTGCCCTTCCATTTGCTAACGTGAATTGTATAGGGCAAGTTGGTAAATGCATAATGCTGGTTATATCTTTCAGTGAAGTAATTCTTGCCTTGGAAATAATTGACACTTGGCTTCCTGAGTCCAATAGTGGATGGATTGTGTGGGTGCCTATTGTTACATCAATTGTTGGGTTAACATTTAGATTTTCTTTGTTTGAATTGTCCTCCTCTTGGATGATAGTCATGTTTAGGCTGTTGTCATCTATCTCCTGATTTTGGCATGGATCTTCCCACTCTAGTGTTGAATTCATCAGTGTTGGGATGGTTTCTACAGCATCACAATATGCTTTCACAAAAGTCAAATATTTTTTTTCTCTTAGATACTACTCGTTTCCATGCTTCAGGGTATCTCAGCACTTCAGGTTCTGATGTGAGATTTAATTTTGTTATGCTATCCACTGTGGAAAGTTGACTACTTAGCATCATTCTTTGTATCCCTGGTGGCATATTATTACAAATGATATGTATAATGTGGCAGTCTGCATATTTGAATTTGGTTAGTGATTTATATTTCACCACTTGGTGCAGGAAGAACTGAGTATACATTTCCTGGAGATTGTTCTGGTATTTCTCATTCATCAGGGAGTGCAGAATACCCTCTTGGCATTCTTCACTCCAGTAGTGTTGCCGTAAAATGGTCTTGGAAGTCCTCAAATGTGGTCGGTGGCTTCTGCAGTGATCACCACCAATCCTTAGCTGTAGATTTTAAGTAATGGCTAGCGATGACTACTTGTTCAACATCACTTGTTTGGTGGAGAAAGAATAATTCCTGCAGACTTTCAAGGTGCTATAATAGATTCCCACCAGGTCCACTGCTAAAAATCTGTACTTCTATGAAATGTGATAGGGATGAAGATCCCTGGGTGCATGCAGAAGATTAAACTTTTTTACATTTTGTACTGGTAACTGTTTCTGGTGATACTTCATTTATTTAATTTTTGTTATTCTGGTAATCTAGTTCCTGGTCTAACTTTAGGTCTCTTGTGGCTTGTGGTAATTTGATTTATGTCTCCTCATTTACTAATGGTTTCATGCTTCTATTGAGCTGACATTTCTTGTTCCAGATCTTCTATGGCTTTTATTTTTTTATTTTGGATTATGGCCAATCTTTCTTTCCAGTATCTTCAGTCTTCTCTCATTTCTTGGATGAAATCTATCATTTCTGCTGACCTGGCTTCATGACACTTTCTCTCTTGGTGGGCTTTGGTTACCTCAATAGTCTCACTTTGCTTGGTAACAGACACATCTTTGAAACCATCAGCTTGAATGTCCAAAGTAGTACTAATCTTATCAAAATTTAATGATCTTTTTTTAACTCCAAAAATCTCTCTTCTAAACTCCTCCAACCTTTCCATATGCCTTCTCTGAAATTCTCCATCTCTTTCTGCTTGGACTTTATTTTGTTTCATCATTTGTAGCATTTGTTTCATGAGTTGAAAGATCTGCTTTTCTTCCTCTGGTGTCATTGCTACTATAGTTTCTTCACAATTCACTTTTGTTTTTCTTTTGAAAGATAGTCAATTTTAAATGTCTCTGTGAAATATATTTTAATAGTTTGATTTAAACTTTTTTTTTTGTTTAACATATGGTCACTTATTATTCTTTAAAAACTAAGGCTTGTTTCCTTTTTTTTTAGTTTGCTTTAAATGTATTGTCATTTCTAATTATTTGAAAAAATAAGGCTTGTTTCTTTCTTCTTTTTATTTTTATACAGGATATACACCTCTCTCCCTCCTCTCTTCAACTGTCTTCATTTTGCTATTTTTTTGTTGCTGCTGACTACTGCTGATAACAGGAAACAATATTTGATCATAACATGTATGTGTATGATCTGAATTCAAACTACCTTGCTGCTTGACTTTTGGTTGTTTTTCTGCACCTATAATAGACTCTTACAAAAAAAAAATAGTTATTTGTTTCTACAATATAATGTTCTGCTCATGACAATTATACATTGAAAAAACAGTGGAAATATAATTTAATTCTCTCTCAACCCCTAACATCCTGGTTTGAACTCATTTTGATACATCTTTTATTATATTACTGTTGGCACTTTTATATGGTGCCAGTGAACAGGATATAACAAAAACAATTCAAAATACATCTCAGCTACTCAACTTGTAAATATAAATAAGTATTTGTTACACATTATAAACTCTATTACATATATAATGTACAGAAAATGAATGAAACATGAAGTGCACCTTGTTACAATTTCAAGGTTTATAACTTATAGCTGATGTACATGGGTTTTATTTGCAAAACGTTTTTATTTTCACGTATATAATATAAGAAACACATTTTATATGTCTATAAAAAATCACTTATTGTTGTAGCACATGGGTATCAAATATTTTTCATTTTTAAAAACATTTTTTTTTTTTTACATTTATAGCTATTAACATAAAAAACAATATTCTTTTGTAGTTGCAAAACCAAATACAACAAAAACCATTTACATTTATGGTTGCAATACATGGACATTGGTTTTAATACAAAATTTTCACATTTTATATATATATATATAATCGGAAAACAAACTTGGGTAGGAAGGAAATATACATATCTATCATCAATGATCTCTTACAACTTTTTTAAAACATACATATAAACATAATTCATTACTCAGGGTATGTGGGTGTTTATATTGAAGCCTCAATTGGGAAGTCAAGCCTGGAAAAAAAAATCCACTGTACCGGTCAAAATAGTATGCTCACTTAACAAGATTCAAATCCTAAGCAAAAGTACCTCTAATCTGATCAGGCTCGAGGTACACAGGTCTGGAGCAGTCCTGAATTCTAATCTATTTGCCTATTCTTCGAATCTCTGACCCAATGAACAACAATTCTGATGACACAGTAAAATTATTTTAAATCTGTGCCCAGAAGCAAAGCGGTAGAGCATAAGATCAGACTGATGATGATGATCGAGGTCGGAGTTGCCCAGGAATTACATTTATTATAGTTATTTATTAATGCTAAGCTCTTAGCTAAAGAAAGTAGTTCTAAATATTAACTCGAAACTAATACTTCAACGACAAACCAGGATTTACATGAAATAGATATATTTATTAACTATTAAACAAATGCATATATATATATATATATATATGCATTTGTTTAATAGTTATATAATATATATATATATATATATATATATATATATTACAAAAGATTAAAGAAATGTATATATATTTTACAAAATAGTTTCATGCTTGGGACAATATTATTTATTTACAACACTTGGGAATTTGTTGTATAAAATCCCCTCTATCACTCATTTAGTAAATATAATTTTACAGATACAATTTTATAGTGTTTTATAACTTATGCAGAGTTGATAAGCTAATTCAAGAAAACTTTTGTACCACACATTGTGATGCTGAAAATATTATATAAAAGATCATGACAGTTTTAACAGTAACTGATTTATTTGATAATGGGCAAAATATATGATTTCAATCATGTATTTCTTAGGAGAACCATTATTTATACTTTTATTCGCATTGTTTGGCAAAGACGTCTTTTAGAAATAAGAAACAAACAATGCACTTTATTTACAAGAGTAAGTTATGCAATCATTAATATAAATTAGATTTACATCTGGGAATTGATAATGGTTTTTAAAAGAAAGCAGCTTAAATCAATGAACTAAATGTAATTTTTACGAAATGAATCATTATCTTTAACACATCATTGTGACTTATTAAGATTAGATGGACGGATGCTCAAATTAAAGAGCAAAGTAATAGTACTAGCATACAGTTAAAGGAATCTGGCTTTCATGGCATTTGGATATTTTATCATTTAAAAGAATACTTGAGATGAACTTAGATTTTGATATGTCCATGCATTCTGGTGGAGTGATATTGAAGTAAAGGCTGGGTTTGAGAGCCCAGAATCTGGATGTATTGTAATTCACAGCACATAATTTTATAAACTTTACATTCCACAGGAAGTAGTGTTCCTCATTACGAATGATTTTGAAAAATAGGATGGGAGCATTAGACGTTCCCTATGATTGAACAATCGAGAAATGGAGAAGATAAAATATCAGAATAAAGTGGATGGTATGCCAACAACATTATTGGACATGAATATAATTTTATAACATTATTTTAAAACTTGGAAATTGTCTAACCTCTTGCGCAATAATCTGTTTTCAATCCTGAGTCATTTAACAAAGTGTAATAAAATAATAAATCTTTCTACATCATTAAACTAATAAAATTTACATTTAAGATTTAATTCCCATATACGTATTAACTAAAGAATTAGCCCTTCAGGCAATGGTAAGAAAAGGTGGAATTTTATATTAAGTGTCACAATCTTTTATAAAGGCAATTAAACAACAAAATAAAATAAGTATCCATGATAAAATACTTTTAAGTATACAACCAACCTAGCAAACGATTTCTATTTTAAATAAACAAATGAATATAATTTTACTAATGAATTTAATTAAAGTCACGAGATTGATTGATACCGACATATTAGAGAAAATAATATATATATTGGACAAAATAAATTGTATACATTTAAGTGAGACACATAAAGTTATATAAACATAAATTAAGCATGAAAGCAAATGAATATTTAGAATTACATAAGTATTAATAAATGATTATAGAGAGAGAGAGAGAGAGAGAGAGAGAGAGGTTACGAGCAAAACTAGCAAAACATCATAAATAGATCTATGAATTAATTCAGCTACAAATTATAAATCACCCATGAATGTTTATATTAAGGCATCTCTAAATTACATGATTTTACCTAAGATATCAGCATAGCGGCAGGCAGGCAGGTTGGCAATTCTACGTCATCTCATATGGCCGGTAAGATGGAATTTTACAACTGGTAGACAGTCTTCCGAGAGGAAAAAGAAAGGTGGATGGCTTAACTACTCATGCTCCACTGCATTAAACTTCTCTTGACTTCTTAAATGATGAGCTGGCAACACTTTTTGAATCAGGAACGTAAAAATAACCAATGGATCAAATGAAAGTAATTAACTGATTTATCCAGTAACTAACTTATCAAGTGAAAATCACCAACTGCCTTAAAAGGTCTTATGGGCTCTTTTATATACTATCTTTATAATCACCTTACAAAGTACATTTAATTACCAACATGTTTTTATACAGATAAGGCTTGAAATACCATTTTTAGCTATTTTAAATCGTTCGACAACAACTGATAAACGATTTGTGTTCGATCTTAATTGCGATTGACAATTTTAATTAAAGGCAACAAGCTGAATTTAAACAAAGATTATTTTAGCATTTTGAGCCTCCCCCATTCTTCTTTGTTGACACATTAAATACACACAGATATAAAAATAATTACAAATATCTAAGCAAATGTATTTTCATAGCAATAAAATTATGGCTTTAGTCATTATATATATATATATATATATATATATACGCATCATTCAAACAACTGTTTCATTTTTACTAAACAAAAATTAATTTTATTTATCTTTAGAATGATTCGGCATACAGTGTGTGAGTGAATAGCATATATTTATAGCAAGGTCTGAATTTTGGACTCCTAGGAAGTTAGTCTAGATGGTGAAACATGAAGCATCGATGATGATTAGACATCGATTGCTTCAATATATATATATATATAATTGAAATAATAAATTTAAAGGTTTACAAACTATTACAAACAATCCTTAAATCTGCAGAAGTACTTTTGGTTAATTTCTTAAACCTACCTCAACTGCCACTAAATTAAAAAAAAAGCGGAAGCAAACGTTGTCCATTCAAATCCCATGAATCTCATATTTTAATGTTAGCAACTTGTCGATTTATTAAATGTATTTTATTCCTGTTTATAAAAATTTCCTCTTTTATTTTCGTTTTATTATGGTTTCTCTCTTCATGAAGAATTTTCACATTTTCAAAATCAAATTTAAATTTATATTTACATGATTTTTCATGATCAAAGAAAACTGAAGGATACATGAAATAACCATTATTTTTTACTTTTTACATGCTTATATAACATTTCATGCTCCCTCAATCTCTTCTCAATACTGCACCTAGATTCACCTATATATAATAGCATATAATCACAAAAAATTTGATATATATATATATATATATATATATATATATATATATATATATATATATATATATATATATCAAAACTTGATATTAATATATGATTCTATCTCCCACAATTGCTTGTGCCATATGTAATGGAACCGGTCCTGACGTTATATGATAGTAGACTAGCTAGGTCACCAAAGTGTGTAAAAGTATCTATATATTGTTTCTAAATGTATATACCCAAACCCACATTCATCTCCCTCCTGGAAGATGAGATACTAATTCTAAAACATGTTTGAAACTATATTCATATACTCATCTTGTTCTCAACATCTTTGATTTCTGTTATTTACTGATTTCAAACATAGGAAGAATATGCATAATCATCTAGTTCAGGGTATACCAATGTTACTTAATATGGAGTTATGTGAAAATAGGTGTAAATGTATGAGGGTATGTGTGAGTATTTGATATTATATGACAAGTTGAGATCTGAACATAGAAAAATGCAAATTATACTATTTAATTTAAAATTGCACATATTCCATAAACTTATTTATAATGATAAAGAAATTTTAACAAATAAAAATAATTTAATTCAACATGGATGGGTATCATTTGATTATTATTATTTTTAGTTATTTGTCCAACCCATTGTTTTCCACAAACTATAACAGTTTGATATCAATATTAACACAAAGGAAAATTATTTTATAAGTTATAATTATTCAGATTACTCTTGCTTGCTAATTTATCTAATCAAAATCATAATTGGTTATTATCTCCAATAATTTGTTCAGTTAATTAATACAAATCATTTGTTTGATATGGGATCCACCCTCTATGGTCTTTGATTATTGCAAAGACAGGAATGACTATTTATACTAGAAATAATTAATCAGATACACCAAAAAAGCAAAAACTAAATGATTTGTAATAACAAACAAAAAACATAAGTAATGGTGTCACTGTAGAAGTGTTGGATATATATATATATATATATATATATATATATATATATATATATATATATATATATATATATATATATATATATATATATATATATATAGAAGGTAAATACTTACCTCTTCATTGGTGATATTTAGACCTATACACAAGCAAGATCTCATCCAAACATGTATGTTATTTTAATATATAATAAGCTTAATAATATTTATCTCCTCTATTACATATTAATAACTTATGTCCCCTCTTCAATCTATTTTAAAGAGATAATTGTAGCAATTTACATAAAATAAATAAATAATAATTATGACATCAACCTAAAGATAGTTTTAGAGTTCATAAAAAATGTTCTAGAAATAAATTATAATTGTCCTTGTTAACCCTTTTCATGTCATAGGTCATAGGATTAGAGTGCCCTAGAACACCTGTTAAGTTATTTGTGATTTCTCTCTTAATAAGGCCTGTTTTGAGAAGTAGAGTTTGTCAATTCATTTCTCAGTAGTAAAGTTGATGTTTCACAGGATAGGTGAATACATGCTAGGTCAAGTTTATTTTGGTTTTAGCAATTACAGCCTCCATGAGTGATGTCATTTTTCCCTCAATGTCACTTTGCTTTTCAAAATGTGTTCTTGTATGTGCCGTTATATATATATATATATATATATAAATAAACGTTACAATATATATATATATATATATATATATATATTGTAACGTTTATTTATATACATTGCAAATATATTGGCATTTGGTAGAAGCTAAAAAATAAAAGTAAATTTAGATTTTTTTTTGACTAATTTTTTAAAAAAAAAAAAAAACGTACAATGAAAGTTAAATTATTCTTTCATTTTTTTATGTAATTAGAAATAAAAGTTAGAATTGGAGAGAACAAAAGACACAAATTACCAATCTAGATAAGAGAAAGTAAAAATATTTCAACTAATTAAAGATGGCAGAATTATGCTGAAAAAAATAGAGATTTTGTAACATAAATTTTATAAAGAATATATAAGATTATCAACGGATATTTGGACAAACAAAAGATATGTGCAGAAGTCGGAAAACTGGGCCTCTAGAGAGTATAAAAGGCAGAGATCAGTTTGAAGGACATCTTGTTCGTTGGTTTCTGTAGTTGGTCTTGGATAACAATAATATATCCAAGATCACTCTATACTGAAGTAATTCGGCAGGTCGGAGTGAACCGGAGCTTCTGAAAACATCGTGCTTGAAGATGTATACCAGAAAAGCTTTCGTGACCAACTAGGAGAATGGTCCACAAGATCAAATAATAACCAAAAGGCCGAGCTCATTCTACCCAAAAAACTATGCATAGTTATCTACTACTGAATTCACAAAACTTACCGGTAAGTTATATTTCATTACTCCAGATTGTGACCAAATTAAACGTTTTCAAACAATTTCTAAAAGTATGTTTAAACAATTCCGATAGAGACATTAATTTTCTTGTACAAGAGACATTCAATTTTTTTAAGGAAATTTCTAGAAGAAATTTAAATATGAACAGTAATCGTAAAATTATTCTTTAATTAATTGATTCATGTCTGAGTGGTGTTCTCTCTAATTAACTTGATAAGTAATTTATTTCAAATATTTTTTTTTTGTCTATTAGAATAAAAATATTTCTAATACCAATTTTCATTTGTGCGTTATTAATAGTAATTATTATTGTTTATTATTAAATCTATTAGTAGTTTAATAAGATTTAAAAATGTAATTTACTTTTGCCAATATGTTTGAATAAGCCCAGGAATAATAATCTTAAAAATCATTAATTCTCATTACGGTAGAATTACCGCCCCTTAAAATATATATATATAATAAAAATCTTTTTATTTTTTTTTTGTTTTACAACTTGCAAGAGGTGCTGGCGACACATTTCAGTGGATTCTTAAAAATTCTGGCACCCATAGTAAATAAAATTAAAAGTTGCTTTTGTCAATAGCACAATTCGTAACAATTAATAGGCTGAAGTTGATCAGGAAAAATAGCTGTGTTTTTAGAATAGAAATACAACTTTCTTCTTTTTTGACATAGCTTGATCAACTCACGCGCAGTTTATATTAGCGTGTAAAGGCCAAGCAAAACGAAAAATGTTATAATATATATATATATATATATAGGGACTTTCTGATAGATATTTTGAATTCTTTCTCTTTCGGCACTTATAAAATAAAGCTTGATTAAAGCTGTTGGTAAGCTCCATCTAGTGATCATATATATATATATATATATATATATATATATATATAGTATAATATCTTGAGTTAACTAAAAGCATTATCTTTACTATTATATATTCTAAATTAAAGTTCATTTAATCTCTGCCTTAAAATTAGAAAACATTGGAAAAGTTGAATAATTTAAAGTTATTTTTGGAGATTTTGCCATAGAATGTCTCACTTGGCTAGGTTTAAATCCCTATAGCTTATTATTTAGATTTACTTATTATCTTAAGAATTATTTCCCTTTACTATTTTACTTTAAGAGTGACTAAATTTCTTATTTTTACTACAATTTCAATATCTCAGCTTAAATTTTGTGCAGCTTGTTCAGCCGATAAGATTTTTTAAATCTGATCATGTAATAAGAAACCCATTTTTATTTTATTTCTCTAATTATCAACATGAGGATGTTCAATATAATATTATTTTGATGACTTAAACTATCAGGTTCCTGGTTATGACTTAGATTAATTAATTACATCATTAGTTGTAATTATATATAGTAATAACAACAAAATGTTTATTTATTTATTTTTTTATGTGTTTAAATCTATCCTATTATATTTATCTTGATTTATTGTAATATAT